>VMKM01001526.1:0-133342 GCA_008360985.2 Macquaria ambigua | reverse complement strand
CCCCCCCCCGTTTCTGCAGCAGCTGCTCCATGAGGCTGATGGTGGCTTCCACGCCGCGCGTCCTCCTGCGGCAGTACAGGCTCAGCTCCTTTTTACTGATTCTCGTGTCCACCAGGAGATCAGTAAGGGCGGGCACACCCTCCTGCCTGAGCTGCTCTCTTTACCCGCCACAACAGAGTGAGGTCCCCTGCATCCCACTCAAAGATGCACGCAGACAGGCAGCCCATGAAGGTGGGGTAGAGGGGATGAGCATCGGTGCAGCCAACGGCCATCCTCCTCATGAAGTGCCAGATGTCCAGGCGTATGTGGAGGTCTGGCCACTCTGCAAACCTGGTCCCTCACTCACGCAGTAGCCACAGTCTACATACAGCAGCATTGGGGGTGAAACGGCTGCCTGGCGGTACCACTCCATCACACCAGCACCTCTTGTCCAATCCTGGCCCCTCCTGCACTGACAGGACACTGGTCAGGATCTGGCCAACCTCATTCCCGATGGAGGTCACCCAAAGAGCTGTCCCCCTGACGTGGCCAGCCAGCTTCTTTGTTATCTGGAATTTGACAGTGATGTTTAAGATTAGACATACACGCTATGTACAGCGATAAGTGTACGTAGATTTGTTACACAGCACACATTTATAATAACGATGTAATGTTATCACTGATGTTAATGTGAGAGTGTGTGTAATATATATATATATATATAAGTTAACCAGAGGTAGTAGCAGGGATAACACCAGTATTTAACAACCTGTTAAAAACCAGAGTCATGTTTGTCATGTTTTTCTAAATGGGTTGAAGTTTTCCCCACAGGTAAAGCAGATGCCTTGGCAGTGGCAAAGGTGAAATCATTTCCAGATGGGGAATTCCACGAAAGATCAGCAGCGATAGTGGAGCTCTATGTGTAAATAATGCCATTAATCAACTTGAGGAAGGGGAAGGGCTAAACCAGGTCTGTCACAATTTGAAATGCTCACAGGCAGACCTATGAACACAGGAATGGCCCTCCCCTGAGAAAGTCAAGTCATTGGCTTAAACCTCCTGGAAGATGTAATGCTTAATTACTGTGTGCACTTAACCAAATTGTTGAGCTCTATACACACACACAGGTGAAAGCAGCACTCCCACAGCCAATGGAGGGCTAGCTGCATGACCTCAAACCAGGAGACTGGGTGCTGGTTAAGGACCTGAGGAGGTAGCAGTGGAGGAAACCCAGATGGGGTGGGGGGGCAGTGAAGGCCCTAAAAATATGGGAGTTGGCTCTAGAGAGACTAGATTTTATGCTGGCTAGGGTGACATAATTAGAGCTCTAGCACACATCCCCCCTTGAGATATGATATGATATGAGTTTTCATAAACATGAACATGAAAAAACAAATAAAAACAAAAACAAAATAAAAACATTTCACTGTTTTTCTTTACTTTCAAACTTGAGCCTCTTGCGGATGATTGTTTCATTCAGTTTCTGTTTGATTCTTTTCATTTTTGCCATGCTTTTGTATGGGCTTGATTACAACCATAAAATCTCCCACTTTTTTCCAGGCTTCACTGGGCCTGGGACTTCTTGGCCACATTAAAAAATTGCAGAGATATTAGTAACAATAACAACATTCCATGCAATCTCTTTCCAGTTTTGATGTGTTTCAAAAGAGAAGAAGAGGAGAAGGCAAACATCAGCAAGTAGCTGATCCCTCTCATCCTTCAACTTGGACAGCTTCCTTCTGAGTCTGATTCAATGTCTCCCTGCACTCTTCATTGTCACAGATTCTTAACGGGGAGATGGGCACCAGCTCATCCATTACCTCCTCTGGATAGTTATCATCCAGATCCAGAGTTGATGTCATTGATGCCGTGGATTTGGTAGCCCTCAGTTCTGCCAAGAGCTTCAGGCTGGTCTTGCGCCTGGCCTCCAGTATCATATGCAGGACCTCTCCTGTATTGACAACTCTGTATGTACCTGTTTAATGTGCCTTGTCCAGGTGGGACAACATATATGTGCACCCAGAAACTGGGCAGGGAGAGTCACTAGGCCAGCAGCCATGTTAAGCAGGATCCTACGCTCATCATTGTTGATGATGCATGCACTTACTTGTCTTGTCTCTTTAGTTCCTGCCCTGTGTCTTTTGATTATCCTCACCTGCTCCCCAGTGCGCACCTGCCTCTGATTCCCTAATCAGCCACTCCCCTATATATACCAGTCCTCTCCCTTTGTTCTTTGTCGGTTCATTGTTTGTTTGGTTTGCCAGTTTCCTGTGCTCCTGCGTTTCTGTGTTTTCCCTGCGTGTGTTTTCCAGAGTTTTTGTAAGTTTTTCATTAAATCATCTTGCTGCACTCAGCTTGCCATTGTCTGCATTTGGGTCCTTTTCCCTGCTGCCTAGTTGGCATGGACATGACAATTTGAAGTGGACAGAATCATTTTGCACACCTCTGGGGAGGGGTTCCCAGTGGCCCAGAGTCACCAAATTCAGATATGTTCATCCCTACACAGTGTACATTAAGTGACCAAAGTTTCAAATTGATTGGAATTCAGGAAAGTGCCAAACTAAGTTTTCCTTCCAAAAATCCACACAAAAGGCCTTGGATGTCCACTCCAAATACCCTACTGATAGGCCTAAGGTATGTAGAGTGGACAAATTTCAAAAATGAAGGGAAAATGCAGATTTTTAGCATTTTTTCGACACATCCTGCAAGCGCGCAATGTGCTGAGCTAGTGACTTGATTCTGGGGGCTCTAGACCCTTGATAATACCCCCAAAATTACCCCCATTTCAAGCTCACTTTTCTGAAAAACTTTGTCAGGCTGCTGCTCGGGCTCCCCACGGGCCCCAGATTGTGCACAAGAAATTTGAGTGTTTGGAGGTGTGAAAGTGGGGTCTGATTTTTGCACAGCCTAAAGACACCAGAGACTCATAGAGCACAAGTCCCCTGATGAGCAGTATTCATTTGGGATTCATTTTTTATTTATTTTTTTTCCAGAGGGTCTGGGCTCTTGAGGCTGAAATACGTCAATCTGCACTCATTTCTGATAAATCCTACGTTGGTTTCATATCTCTATGTATTTGCAACACTGGGTGGGAAGATGTCCACTTGGAATTACAAATGAATTGGGGTCAAAAGTAAGGGAAAATCCCATTATAAAGTATTTGAAGTGGACGGCATCATATCTCAGCAATAATAGCTTTAAATAATGTCAAACTAACACTGGTGCCCAACATCCACTCTGTGATCCAGAATCCAGAGTCTCAGGTTCCCATCTCCTCTCCAGGGCTACTTCCTTTCAGGGGCACTGTAGCGACATGCAACCAACTTGACTCAATTCAGAAGCTCGCAGAGGTCACCTGCAATTCTGGGGTCCAGATTCATTACAGAACTGAACTGGTGGCTAAAAAGGCACAAAAGGTCATCCCCATTCATGTTATTTGAAGTGGACAGATTGTCCATTTTGAGGAAATTAACATTGGAAAAGTACTATAGGGGCAGGCCTTTTCGCATAGGAGTGGTCTAGGTGCACTGGCTTGATGTGGCCTTGATGGGCGCAAAGTGACGAACGAGTGGTGTGATTTTGGGGTCTCTAGACCCTTGGAAAGACCGCCAAAATGGCCCCCAAAGTCACTCAAGGTCGCCAATATAAAGGTATTTAAAGTGGACATTTTGTACATCTCAAATTCACTTCCATTCAATTTTCTGGAAAACTTTGTTTGGCCCCTGCTTGGGCCCCCAACCAGCTAAAGAGCTCAAATTTCTCACAGACCCAGAAAATTTGGAATGTCTGTGTGCTCTAAAAAAAAAAGTTATTCCCGCCCCTAGTTTGCCCAAAATTGACAATATTTCAAATGGCCACAGATGAGGCGCCAGACCACCTAGAGACCCCAAATTTGGAGTAGGTGCTCTCCCCGGGCTCTAGATTGAGCACCTCAATTTTGGTGGCCATAGGTCAAGTGCAAAAACTGGTGCCCATTCTCACCCCGCAAAAGGCTCTTAGAAGCGGAGACCCTGAGAGCCCTGGGGGAAATTTTGATATTCCAGATAAAAAAAAATTCTAGAGCATCTGGGCTCTTGAAGCTGAAATATGTCATTCTGCGCTCATTTCAGAGCAATCCTATGTCGGTTTCATATCTCTATTTACTTCATAGGCTCTGCAGGAAGACGTCCACTTGCAATTACAAATGAATGGGGGTTCACAGTAAGGGAAAATCCCATTATAAAGTATTTGAAATGGACAGCATCATATTTCAGCAGAAATAGCTCTAAATGATGTGAAATTTACACAGGTGCCTAACATCAGCCCTCATGATCCAGAATCCAGAGTCTCAAGCCCCTACCCCCACCCCACGCCTACTTCCTTCCAGGGGCCCTGCAGCAACACGGGGCCGACGCCACTCCATTCGGCAGCTCACAGAGATGGCCCGGTGCGATTTATGGAGTCCCTATGCATCTCAGAAGCGAAACTGTGGCCTTAATTGGTCAGGGGTCACAAAAAGGTCACCCGTCCAGTGGCAGTACCTTAACATGGAGATTTTCAGAGGTCATATTTCCAAAACCGTCGATATTTGACAGCTGAGATTTTGAGGCATTCATCCCCAGGGGCGGAGCTCACACTGCGCCAAGTTTGAAGCGAATAGGAGAAACCTGAATTTTTGGCCCACGAGGCTGAAACGGCCGAGATCCCAAGATTTGCCAAAAATGGTCAAAATTCAAGCATCTCCGATCAGCTTCATTTTTGCAGCATCTGATCCTTAGGGTGAAGGGTGGTGGGGTTGAATTTTCAGCCGGCTAGCACAAGTAGCTTTGGAGAGATGGGCCTGTACATTTGGCACACCTGATGCCATTTGCCAGTGGACGGTGGGCAATGCCTCTTTGTTTGGGAGTGGACACACTGTCCACTCCAAATATCCCACGCAGTGCAAATTCAAAGGGTAACTTGGAAAGCTGCCAAACGGGCACGATGGCACCTTGGGACCCCCCGTTTGAACCACAGGCCAGGGATGGGCCCCACTTTCCGTGGGAGGGGCCCAGGGGGCCATCGGAGCCGAAATTGCACTTACAAATTTGGACAGCCAATAGGGTCCGGGACCCCCCAGAAGCAAAACGGCGCCTCCAACAGGTTTCGTCCAGTCAGCACACCCGGCGTCCAATGTCAAGGATGTTGCATCTGAATTGGACTTTACAAGTCCATCGCCACAACATTTGTCCATTGGCAGGAAATCACCATTCTTTTTTTTGTCCAAAAAGTGGCCACTTCCCTTACCTTTGAGTGTTCCATTTTATGGTTGATTAAGTATATTCAAAATGGGGGATTGTAAGGGAAATTACACACTACAAATATAATCATGTTTGAATACCGTATTGCACATCTTTGAATACCTTTACTGCACATGTAGTCATGTGAATTTCCTTTGTCTGATCATGCTGAATCTGTTGTTATACTTTCTGTTAAGGTTAAACTGTACAAGTGTTATGTGCCCACTACTGCGACAAAGTATCACAACTGTGTACTGTGTCCTGCATTTATATTATTTATTCATTACTTGCATCTGTATTTATTGATATTCTGATTGTGAATTCATTATGGAATAACCCAGAATATGATTAGGGTGTCTTTTGAACATTGGAAATTATTTATTACGGTAAATGTTTCAGGAAAAATTTAAATTATGTAATTCATATCAAACCTGATGCTCAGGAATTATCAGCCTCAAGTGACTGAATGGAAATAACGATAAATGATGTAAAAAGTGTTTCTTGCTGACAGACAGACTCTCCTACTCTCTCAGACTTTAATTGTATCCACAATAAAAGTTAATGGGGGAAATAACTGATCATGAAAAGAAAAATCTATTCTAATTCTAATAAATGAAGAAAGTTGTTTCTGGTTCTTTTGTTGTTCAGACCTACAATTAACACAGATTCAAATAAATAAATGCAAATAAAATATAAAACTTGGGAGTGATACACTTGAGTTTAATCTGTTATCTGTCTGTCAGACTGAATAAAAGTCCTGTCCATCAGTCCTTACTGGAGTACCATCGACACACTGCAGTGAATTTAGGCTGCTGGCACCATCAATATAAGTGAACAGGGTTTTTGAACTGGTTTCATAAAACAGAGAGTGAAACAGTTTAAGGTAGTCAGATGGAAAACACTCTACTGCGGCTGTGGAGCCCGCAGTAAAACAGGAACTTCGACATCATGAACAGTGGCTCCTCCCAAACAAGGTCAGAGGTCATTGCTCAACCAAGCTCAAGAACCATTAATCATTAGAATTATTACAAAGCCTCAACTGTACTATAATGCTGGTGCAACACATTAAAGACGTCTCCAAGATATTGTGATTCTGTTGACCTTGCATGTCTTTCCCACTTTTTCATTCATTTCATTTCAGCTTTTGTGTCTTATCTTCTGGTCCCTATTGCAGACAATAGTAAACACCAGTCAACAGTATCACATAGCCTGCTATACATTTGCCAAAGTTGGGAACCCATGTCTACATTTACTGTATGTGGAGTTGACGTGGTCTGACACTATCACATATACAGCAGACATCAGATTAAAAAGACCATCTGAGGAAATAGCTATCTAAGGCTATGGTGTTATCTTTTGTAAACTACTTTGTGCTGTAGCAGTAGCTAGATGTTTCTATCATGAAAACTTTCAAGAGCACTGATGCTTAACTTATCAGTGTGAATGTGCATAATATATGCATGTTATTAACTTTATTTACTTTATTGACAAAAAAACCCCAAAATATTTATTGCATGTGTGGTTGATTTGTTCACAAGACAGGTGGCTCTACAACCGTCAAACTGACAAAGTGAATAAAATGTAAATTATTCAATGATTTCTGAATCAGTTATCCCAACTATATTGTAGTTGGACAAAAAGTATATTTCTGATCCCTATTTAAGTTCCAGCTCCCAGCTTTGGCAGCAGATACACAAATACTCTGGGTGGAAGCAGGCAGCCAAAAGTGGCCAAGAGGCCTCAAATTGCAGCTCAGCCCTTATATACCCACAGATGGACTGTGACTGGCTGCAGGTCCCCAGATTCATTGGCCAATAGCACGCAGAAGGACAAGGACATAGAGCTGAGGCCTGCAGGGCCTAAGGAACATCACAGCACATATTAACACATTTTTTAACAGTTACATATTCCTCTCTGGGTATGATGTTGATGTAACAGGCAGGCTAAGAGTAGAGAAACCCAAAACACAGCCAGGCCTCCAGAAACTGGGTGTAATCCCTGGAGACATGTTAGCACAAGTCACCCCAAAAATATCATTCTGAAAAGAAAACTGCTTTGAGGGGGAGTGGTTCTCTGAAGCAAGCAGACTATTTACACCTAATCAAAATTTCCAGCAACGGCTTCAGTTTCATTTCATTGAGTGAAATTGACTGTCAATGGTTAAAACTTTCACCTAAAACAAATTAAATTTACAGGTCTGGAAAATTAAAGTTGCACTTTTTGAAATCCATCTGTTAGCTATACCCGCTTATCCTTTGGAGGGTCGTGCGAGAGGCGGGGTACACCCTACATCATAGGGCTGACACATAGAGACAACCATTCACAGGCAATTTGGATTCACCAATTAACTGCATGTCTTTGGACTGTGGGAGGAAGCCAGAGCACCTGGTGAAAACCCACACAGGCACTGGGAGAACTCCACACAGTAAGTCTCCAGCCAGCCGACAGGTTCAAACCCAGAACCTTCTTGCTGTGAAGCAATTATTCATTATTATTCCCTCAATCACATCACTTGGTAACTACCGCAGTAATTGACTGTGGGCTCTCAGAACTTAGCTCTTTTATCTCCACTTATCATAATTAAATCAAAAGTAAATCTTATCCATGATTGCACATCTTTTCATCAGTGAGGCTAAGGGCCAGTTCAGACCAAAGATTTGCGATGTTGAAACTTGCAACTACTTGCAATGCGCTGGTCAGCAACATTCTGAAACCTGCCAATTTACACCAATGTGAGTAGACGAGACAGCGTATTGTTTCCATAGCAACGACTCTTTGTACTTCCGTTCTAACTGCCGGCTGTTCAGGCTTTTTTGTAGCTGGATATAATTTGTAGCATCTTAAAATATGAATGAGGTTAGTGATAGTGAGTTACTTGCTAAAGTTGCATTTCTAGTATTGATGAAACAGCGAAAACATAAAAAACGAGTGGGTCGAGATGACCAGCTGACTTCGCTACGAGCTGATTGGCTGTTGAAACAGGTGATGTGCCTCACGTTCTAAAACCAGCCGCTGCCAACTTGACAAGCTGAGTCGCAGGCAACGCCATCAGATGCCATCACGCTTCTGTTTCAAGTGTTGTCCTAACTTCAAGGGACCTGCAGATAACATATCAATAAAACACACTGGGCTCTATTTTCATGAACCCAGCAGCATGACTCACATCACAGTCAAGTGTGCCATGCCCAGTGTGTCAGGGCTGTGCCAAACGCACTTTTGATATTTTCGTGGCAAGAGTCGCCTAGTGCACATAGGCTGCACTTTGATACGGGTTGGGTAGAGAATGCATTATCATACATTATAGGTGGGCGAGTTAGAAAACATTGAACATGATTGTCAGAGCCTCTGTGTGCAATAGCACGCAATTTGTCATCACAATTGTCCATCCAATAGCCATCTGCAGTTAAATACCACCATAGTGCCAGAATTAAAAATGTGGCCTAGTTTGTTCCATGTTTTATTTTATTTTATTTCTGAAAGTGTATATACATGCTGTACATGCATGTGTAAGGTAGTTACAAGCTGCAGATGTCCATCTACAACTGTCTCTCATTCTCTTTTGCCATTCTGCCCCAGAAACAGTAATTGAATCATTACCCTGGAACCCTGTAATGACACTTGCTCATTTGCATTTTAATTCTAACACCCATGAGTTGTTGTGTGCACCGACAACCACCAGGTGGCATCTGTGAACAAAGTGAAGCTGAAGCAGACAGCTGATACATGTTGGTGCAGCAGCTACTGGCATAGTGCAAATAAAAAAAGAAAAAATTCTCACCCCTGCGGGCGTTCTATTCCTCCTTCAAGCTTGGGTCCCCTACCAGAGGCCTGGGAGCTTGAGGGTCCTGCGCAGTATCTTAGCTGTTCCTAGGACTGCACTCTTCTGGACAGAGATCTCAGATGTTGTTCCTGGAATCTGCTGGAGCCACTCTCCCAGTTTGGGGGTCACAGCCCCGAGTGTTCCGATTACCACGGGGACCACTGTTGCCTTCACTTTCCACATCTTTTCTAGTTCTTCTTTCAGCCCTTGGTATTTCTCGAGCTTCTCGTGTTCCTTCTTCCTGATGTTGCTGTTGCTTGGGATTGCTACATCTATTACTACTGCCTTCTTCTGCTGTTTGTCCACCACTATTATGTCCGGTTGGTTCGGCCATCACTAGTTTGTCAGTCTGTATCTGGAAGTCCCACAGGATCTTAGCTTGGTAATTCTCAACCACCTTCGGAGGTGTGTCCCATTTTGACCTTGGGACTTCCAGCCCATACTCGGCACAGATGTTTCTGTACACTATGCCAGCCACTTAGTTATGGCGTTCCATGTACGCTCTGCCTGCTAGCATCTTACACCCCGCTGTTATGTGCTGGATTGTCTCAGGGGCATCTTTGCACAGTCTGCACCTGGAGTCCTGCCTGGTGTGGTAGACCCTCTAGAGCCTCTATCGATCTTGTGCGCAGAGCCTGTTCCTGTGCTGCCATGATTAGTGCCTCTGTGCTGTCTTTCAGTCCAGCCTTTTCCAGCCACTGGTAGGATTTCTCGATATCAACCACTTCTTCTATCTGCCAGTGGTACATACCATGCAGGGGTTTGTCCTCCCATGATGGTTCCACCTGTTCTTCTTCCTCATCCGGCTCTTTGTTGTTTCATCCTGGATAGTGGCTCTGATGCTCACTAGTCCTCAGCCTCCTTCCTTCCGCTTAGTGTACAGTCTCAGGGTGCTGGACTTGGGGTGAAATCCTCCATGCATTGTGAGGAGGTTCCTTGTCTTTATATCGGTGGCTTCTATCGCCTCTTTTGGCCAGCTTATTATGCCAGCGGGGTATCTCATGATGGGCAGGGCATAGGTGTTGATAGCTCGGACGTTGTTCTTCCCATTCAGCTGACTTGTCGGGACTTGCCTTACTCTGTGGAGGTATTTGGCTGTGGCTGATTTCCTTGCAGCCTCTTCATGGTTCCCATTTGCTTGTGGGATCCCAAGGTACTTGTAGCTATCCTCAACTTCTGCTATGTCGCCTTCTGGTGGCCTAATTCCTTCAGTTCTGACTACCTTCCCTCTCTTGGATATCATCCAACCACACTTATCTAGTCCGAATAACATTCCAATGTCGTTGCTGTAGATCCTGGTGGTGTGGATCAGTGAGTCGACGTCTCACTCACTCCTGGCATACAGCTTGATGTCATCCATGTAGAGATGGTGGCTGATGGTTGCTCCATTCCGTAGCCGGTATCCGTAGCCACTCTTTGTGATGATCTGGCTGAGAGGGTTCAGACCTATGCAGAACAGCAGAGGGGACAGAGCATCTCCTTGGTATATGCCGCACTTGATGGTGACTTGTGCAATTGGCTTGAAGTTGGCCTCTAGGGTCGTTTTCCACAGTCCCATTGAGTTCTTGATGAAGGCTTTTAGAGTCCTGTTGATGTTGTACAGTTCCAAGCATTCCAGAATCCATGTGTGAGGCATCGAGTCGTAGGCTTTCTTGTAGTCAATCCAGGCGGTGCACAGATTGGTCTGTCTGGTCTTACAGTCTCGGGTGACTGCTCTATCTGCCAGCAGCTGGTGCTTTGCACCTCTGGTGTTCTTACCAATTCCTTTCTGGGCCCCGCTCATGTATTGCGCCATGTGCCTAGTCATCTTAGCCGCTATGATGCCTTGTCCATGAATATCTCCAGTAGCCCACTTCTCATCAGGTGGGAGGAGTTTGGGCAGGCTATGGAGAAGGACTTTCGGTTGGCCTCAAGAAAGTTCTGGCAAACCGTTAGATGACTCAGGAGGGGAAAGCAGGGCTTGGCTCAGGCTGTGTTCAGCAGGGGAGGAGAACTGCTGATCCTGACTGGGGATGTTGTTGAGCAGTGGAAAGAGCACGTTGAGGAACTTTTTGTGGTTGATTTTCTTCTTCTTGTTCAGCCTACAATAACTTTAAATAAATAACCACCATCAGGTTCATAGGAACCAAACACTGAGATGCAGAAGGACAAAACTCTCTACTTCATTTAGTAAAATGTAGTTTATTCTTCGGATTGCAGAAAGTACAATACAAATCTGGGATACGAAGGGTTTGGATTCAGAGCGCAAGACAACAATATATTTCCCGGCATCAGTTTTTAAACCTTTCATACTAAGCTCCTCCTGATGGGATGTGATGTTTCTAGTTGGTCAATGATCAAAACACAGAAGTCACTGAAAGTCTCTGGTTATTAATTAAAGGATTGAACTTTATCCTAGACTCCTGTGAAACAGGATGATCCGGACACATAGATAAGATCCCTGGCAAAAGGACTTTCTCTGTCTCCCCCTTGTGATAAAAGTGCTAATCAGCAAACTTCCCAAGCTCTACTCAACAAAACGGCCTTGGTTCACACCATGTTCATGTGTTGCTCTCTGATCATAACTCAATGCTTTGTTTGATTAAAATGAAACACACATCTAGTCATGGAAATAATATAGTTGCTTTGATTAAAATGAGTTTATGAAATTTTGTAAGTAACAGTTTCCTTTAACAAACTCCTAAACCCCACCAACAAGTTCTCTGTGGAGGAGGAAGAATTTGAAGACTCGGGGGAAGCCATCCATGTCCCTGGCAGAGGTGTCTGAGGTAGTCAAGAAGCTCCTCAGTGGCAAGGCACCAGGTGTGGATGAGATTCGCCCTGAGATGCTGAAGGATCTGGACATGGTTGGGCTGTCTTGGCTGACACGCATATTCAGTGTTGCGTGGAGGTTGGGGCAGTGCCTGTGAAGCGGCAGACCGGGGTTGGTGGTTAATATTTTTAAAAAGGGGGACTGGAGGGTGTGCTCCAGTTATCAGGGTATCACACTGCTCAGCCTCTCCGGGAAGGTTTATTCCAGGGTGCTGGAAGGGAGACTCCGGCCGATTGTCGAACAGCGGATTTCGTCCTGGTCGTGGAACAGTGGACCAGCTCTTTACTCTTGCAGGGTTGCTGGGGGGTTCAGTGGAGTTTGCCCATCCAGTCTATATGTGTTTTATGGACCTGGAGAAGGCTTTCGACCATGTCCCCTGGGGGGTCCTGTGGGGGGTACCGGGGCCGTTGCCACGGGCCACCCTATTCCCTGTTGGACTCCGCCAGGGTTGCCCCTTCTCACTGATTCTGTTTATGATATTCATTGTCAGATCTCAAGGCGCGGCCAGGGGGAGGAGAGTGGTTTGGGAATCTCAGAATTGCATCTTTCCTCTTTGCAGATGATGTGGTTCTGTTGGCTTCATCAGACTGTGACCTTCAGCACGCACTGGGGCAGTTTGCATCCGAGTGTGAAGCGGTTGAGATGAGAGTCAGCACCTCCAAGTCTGAGGCCATGGTTCTCTGTCAGAAAATGGTGGATTGCTCCCTCTGGGTTGGGATTGACTTACTGCCCAAAATGAAGGAGTTCAAGCATCTCCCCTTGGAGGTTTTCCGGGCACGTTCAACTTGTAGGAGACCCCGGGTAGACCCAGGACACAGTGGAGGGATTATATATCTCATCTGGCCTGGGAACACCTCGGGATCCCCCAGGAGACGCTGGAAAGCGTTGCTGGGGAGAGGGACATCTGGACAACCCTGCTTAGCCTGCTGCCACCGCGACCCGCCCCAGGATAAGTGGAAGAAAATGGATGGGTAGATGGATGTTTTATTTGCTTGGCCATAGGACATATTTGTACTTGGACAGATATTTGTACTTGAATATACAAAATGGCACACTGCTTACCAACACCACAGAGTGAAATAACAATGTGAAAATGACTGAGGCCATAGCCACAGCAGGGCTAGACATTACTGTTGTGAAATATCAACATTGTTGGCCAACAACCACAGCCTTTATGGAGCCAGGACAGTGACTTTAAAATTTGGCAATAAAAATAAAGTTTGGCATTGAAAACAAAACCTGAACTGAATAAGGAAACATTGGCAATGAAACATTTGTTTTGGAAAAAGTTGCATTGGCACTGAAATGCTATAAGTGAAGTCCCTTTACGCCATAAAAAAAACTGTCACCATTTTGGTGTCGAGAGGAGGGGTTTGAGAGGGGGCAAGAAGAGCGTGATTTACATATAATAAAATAATTTGGAAAAATACAAGCACTAAATAAAGCATCTTTGATGTGAGAATGAGGCTACCAACCATCTTTGTATACAGCAATTACACCAGGATACTACAGCTATATACACTACCCTCTAACTTTTTACTGGCAGTATAGATTTATTCTGATAGAACTCATCTATTTCCCATCACACCACTGCTCTGTACTCACTCCATCTCCCTGCCTCCTTCTCTTTTTCTTACTCTTTAATTAATAATTTTCACAGCCACTGAAGATAAGAGTGCAAATGTTATTCTGTGTAACAGCTAAGTTATGATTTTCTCTGACATTTTTTAGAGAAAATTATTAAAATCCCTAGACAGATGGCCCCTTTCTTATGTAAAACTATGCAGATAAATGTCTTTCTATTAGCATATATTAAAGACGGTGTCAGTGTGACTCTCTCTGTGCTTTGCCTGGCTCTGCATCCCTTTACTTTCCAGCCAGTGACAGACTCCACTAATTACCTGCAACATTAGGCAGCACATAATGAGATGACAACTTCCAGTCCCAAAAAAGGGGGTGGGAGGAGAGGTAGAATATTGAAGAGAGAGTAGAAGGAACGTAGAGAGACAGTCAAATCACCTCCATTGTCTGAGTTTCATTCATACAGTTGTAGGGACCACAGGAACTCCACAGATGAATTCGTTCATTGTGTGACTTCAACTGAACCCTTATTTTGAAATGTAAGACATTACGCTTATAGTCGTCCCTCTCCTTCAATCACTTCCCGTGACCAGGTCAAGAAAACCCCAGCTCCCCTGTTGTTCTCTCTCTTACCTCTTCTCCTCTCATGGCTCTCTGACCTTGATGGAGGTCCCCTCCACTGTGGTCTACATGGAGCAGACTCACTGAACCCTTCTTATGGCAACGACGCAAGAGCCTGCGTAAGGTCCCTGGTTAGGTTACTGCTAACCTACAGTAAACAAGTTTATTTAGTGCTAGTTTTACGACACAAAGTCTGCCAGCTAAGTTAACTTTAAGAGCAACAGCAGCAACAAAGCAAGTTAGCGCCGAGCTGCTAACTCTGCAAGGAGAACAAAGGAGCAACTGGTTTCCTTATTCACTGAGCTGTATTGTGATCTGTTTCATCGTTAGGTTATTGGATAGCCACTCTGCTAAGTTGATGTTAGTTATGCTTTACAAAAGTACTCAGAGAACTTGTTACATCCGTAACTACTATGTCTCACATGCATACTAACCATCCTCTTTTCTAACCTGGCACCATTATCCTACACTGATCAATCAATCAATCAAAGTTTAGTTTCTGATCACACACATACAACTTCGAATTGGCATCTACACACATGGAGAGGAAATTTAAAGCTCCCGCTTCACATGCTCTCACACAGGCAGAACAAAGAAACACACATTCTTTCTGGCGTGCACTGACGCGCGCACACACACACACACACACACACACACACACACACACTCACTCACTCACTCACTCACTCACTCACTCACTCACTCACACTCTCTCTCTCTCTCTCTCTCTCTTTTGCAATACACACATGCACACACACTCCTTTTTGTTTGTTGTTAGTACATATTAGTTAGATTACCTGTTGTGTGTTTTATTATTTTATAAATAAATGATTGTGAATATACAGGTCTATTTAATGTTGTACAAGAGTGAATGTTGCCAACCTCTAAATTCAGAATCATTTTCCCTTCTTTATGAGTTAAGAGTATGAGTATGAGTTAAGTGTTTCTCTGAAAAAAGAAAAAAACTTGCTTATGTGGTATAAAAGCATGAGACAAGCTTCCAGAGACTGTAGTGTGGGCTCCTTCAGTTAACACTTTTAAAAATAGACTGGATAAATTCTGGTCAACAAAGAATATTTTTTATAATTATATATATAAGTTTTTTTTTTGATTATTTGTTAATTTCTAGTGATTTTTAATCAAGTATACTGTGGGTTTTTTTTTATATGTATGGTTTTGAGTTGAGTCTGGTGTGGAGGATATATATCCTGTACCAGAAAACTAAACTTTCAATACATTTCAATAATATCACTGTGGTCACAACATTTTAACATACTTTTTTTTTTTTTAATTGAGTTTTAACCTGGATCTAAACTTTTGGAGTTGCTGGAGTTGACTGATGAATTAACATAAAATCACTTTAGTTTATCAATATTATCAACTTTTTGTACCTTTGTTTTCTGAACTGTTAAATAGGAATGAGTTCAGCTTGAACCTGACACTTGGATGAAAATTTCCCCCTCATTAATTTGGTGCCCCATAGGCCTTTTTAAGATGCTTTACATATCACAGTAGGAAAAACACAGGTGTCAATAATAAAATGAATGATGTCTGAATTTCATTTAGCTGCTTCAGTTACAGGGTCCTGGAATTGTCCATGTTGGTGCACTGTCACGCTGTCCTGACTTACTGGGGCACTTAAATAGAACAAAACCATTGTTGTCCTCTGTAGTCAGTGCAGTAACGTTCAGCAACTAATGTTCTGATTTCAAAGCTGTTCACTGCACATAGAAACACCATGCTCAGCAGTACACATCCAAATGAGTCAGCTATCCACTGCATTATTACAATATACAAGTCTGACGAAGTAGGTTTCCAGTGTAAATGAGACCACACTAAAGCTGTTTGACAATACAACCTTGTAGTTACCAAAGGCTCCTGAGCTCTTGTTGTTGGTGTTACCTGGTATGTAATCATCTTGTGCTGTCTGTGTTTTCATGGCCTATCTCTTTTAATGGGGAAGCCTTGCCAGTCACCACCAGACAGCAAAGAGTAAAGCTTTCCTCCCTGCTATCAGCTACAACTAGTGCGTCCAATTTCACCTGCTCTGTTTCCCTGCTGCCCCCATTCAGAAGAGAGATGTGTGCTGTCAACAGTGGGAGGATGGAGACAAAGGAAGAACAACATTAAGACCCATTTGTTGAGCTGTTTTTTTGTATGTTTGGTTTTTTTAGAGCTAGTAAAAAAAGGTGAAAGTGTCACCTCCCTTGTTGTGTTTTGGAAGTGTTGTGGAAGGAGATGCACAGCAGTTTAATAAGCTTGTAAAGAAGTTGTCTGTAGGAAGCTGTTTAGAAAGCCTGCTTTGTAGTTGCATGTGTGCTTTCAATGAACACATTGTGAAAAATATTTCTCTCTCCTCTCCTTTCTCACTACTGTGTAGGGATTATATGGATTAAAGGATACCAAAATATGTAACAATAATTAATAAACCTCAAAGAGGCACCAAATTTATATAGTGTTAACACATGAATTGATACAAAAAGATAAAGTGAAGTGATTACACTCACATTAAATAAAGGAATTTAAATTCATCTCGGGGCACCACCCTTAAAGGAGGGAAAATGATAGCCAGTTAACTCATTTAGTCTCATAAATCAAATATACTAACTTATCAACTTGGAACTTTGATTAATTATTAAATAATAACTACAACCAAAATAACCCTATCAATAACTAGTAAAGGTTGAAGGGTTTTGGAGTTCTGAATAGTAGAGGCTGGCAGAATTCACTCTTGTACAACATTAAATAGACCAGCATGTATATTCAAAAACATTTATTTAACAAATAATAAAACACACAACAGGTAATCTAACTAAATGATTTATTTGAATTTATTTGAATTTCCTCTCTGTGTGTGTGTCTATGTTTAAGGCCAATTCGAAGTTTATGTATGTGATCAGTGTAGGATAATGGTGCCAGGTTAGAAAAGAGGATAGTTAGTATGCATGCGAAACATAGTAGTGACGGATGTAACAAGTTCTATGAGTACGTGTGTAAAGCATAAGCGGTGTGGCTATCCAATAACCTAATCATGAAACAGATCTCAACAATACAGCTCAGTGAATAAACCAAATCAATACAGTACACTGACAAAAGTTAAGTGGTCCTGTGCTTAGCCGTGTACCGTTACTATGCTAACTAAATATGCCCTGTTAGTTACCAGTTCAGGAGAAGAGGCATTCCTTGGCGTGCTGCTGTGTTAGCTGGTGATTCCATCGGTTGTTATGAACACATTGTGTTCGGTTGTATAAAAAGTGCTTGTGTTTAATAGCCTGGATTTACATCCTGTCTCATGGTGGAAACTGTGTTTAGGCAATTAAACCAGTTCATTGAGATTAGGGAAAGATCATGGTCACAGTTAACTTTTGAAGAAGTCAACACTAAGGATAAGGCTACCATTATTCTATATTTTTCTTATTGTCATCAAATCCCATGAAAAAAAATATATATATATTTTCCTGTATTTGGGCTCAGATATTGGCACTCCCTGCAGTGTACACTTAAGCCTCCATAGAGGATGATGGGGGAGTGACACTAACATATTTTCCTTCATCCAGGAGGTAGTTTCATTTCCAGTAGCAAGTAATTTTTTCCATTAAGTACAGGGAGTTGCGCTTCCAAATACTGCATTGCTATATGGTGTGCTATATTTCTACTGTATCAGTGATCCAGATTACTGTTACCTGTACATCCAAGGTTATAGTGCAAACATGAACTGCTAATGCAGCATGGCTATTCAAAATACTGCAGATTTGACAAAATGTAAGATAAAAAAAATAGGGCTGCAAAGGGCAAACTACTGGCCTGGAGATGGAGGTGCATGAACCGCAATGTTCCTGGTTTATTTGCTGCCAGGTGTAATAGAGTGGCCACCTTGTGGCTTTAATATGAAAATGCAGTTGTGATGTTACTTTATGGTTGGCCAGCAAATAACAGTCTTGTGTGCCTAGCCTCACTGCAACCTGTTGTATTTTAGTCTTCTTCCTGTGGTCTCCAAATAAAGACGTGTTCACTCATCTCTCTTGCCTGATTATTGAGAGCCGGCACAGGATATTACACCAGGGACCTTTGTTGCATGCCATTCACCATCTCACTCCTAATTTCCTATACAGACACATAATGGAGTTAAAAGACTAAATGAAATGTTATTTGCACTGAAAAACTAAGATTAAACCTGGATCAAAATGAGGCTTTGTTCTAAAATATGACCAATTATACTTATCAAGCAGAGGGAATTTGAAATAAAGGCCTGCATCTAATACAAGCCAGCTTCAAATAAAAGGCCTGGTACCTTTTGCAGTTCAGGTAAATAAGGCCTGTCACTGTTGAGGAAATATGGTATTTTCATTACTGATTAATCTGCAGATTGTATTTTTTATCCCAATGACTGTACCATTATATTTCATAATACCATGTTTGTTTTTTGTTTGTTTTGTTTTTCAATATAATGAGCTGAGTTTTAAAGAATGATTTAATTGTTGTAATATTACAGTATTATATAATATATATCATGTTAAATGATGAATGTTAAAATAATTTTGAATTAAATTCCACCACTTTAAGATATTGTGTAGTATAAATATTAGTATTTGTCAAATATTAGTTTTTTTTACAATTGGTAGAACACATTGCTCTATACTCTTTTCAAAACTGTCCAGACAGTTCTCTTTACCAACATGCAATTCATCACAACAGTTAATCTAACAAATCCAAAAGGCACTTGTGCAACCAAAACACTTCTCAGGATTAACTCTCGTACCAGAACACTGACAGAACATTTGTCTCCCAAAAGTAACACCTTGTCACTCATTAGACAATGACCTAATTTATTATTTCTTCATTTAGCATAAACCAATATTCCATTACAACAAAAAGGGCACTTCTTTATTGCATGGATTCTGCTACCTTACAGTATATGCCACAAAAATGAATCAGAAATTCATTCAGCCTATTGCTTCAGCTTACTAAAGCAATATGCAGATAAGTCCAGACATCCAGCATTCACTGTGTCCAAGAGGAACATCTGATCATGTGGCTGGTGTTCATAAAGTTTCCACCTCCATAAGGAAGTGTCTGTGTGTCTGTGGGTGTGTGTGGGGTACAACACAAAACTCAGTGGACAATTCTAAAAAAAGAGGTACTTAAAAAAAAAGGTGGACTTATTGTGAAAAGCCTGACTTCTGTTAATCTAAACAGTTGATTTAACCCTCCCATTGTGTTCTGGGCAAAATTACAAGTTACTTCTGTCATAAATATGATACACTTCATCTGGCTGACCGAAAGCTTTATGTATTCCTCCACACTAGGCATTTGCACTTATAAAATTTGTGATGGCCACTTTCATTGATTTCATTGTTTTATTCAAACTTATCTGTTGTGTTCCCAGTAAAAAATGACTGGCCACAGTTAATGAATGTGTTAGACTACATTATGTTCAACCAGCAGGAAAACTTCCCTATACGCCCTCACACCACACTCAACAACCCAAAAATGCACAAATGCCATGTCAACATTTGTATGGCACACTCCAAAATGATCATACATTGCCACTCATGCTCATTAACACACACAAATGTATGTTCATGTTATTACGATCTATTTCAAAACCATAGATTCAACCTAAAAACAAATGTTCATTTAGAAATAAGTTGTCATGACTGTTCTTTCTGAATAAAATCACATCAGTCAGTTTTGACCAGAAACACATGTCGCTTATGGAAGCCACCAAATGGTACTATGGTACCAATACATTTTTTTTAGATGGTTTCAAAACATCAGTGATAATCCCTCAATACGTTTTCCTCTGGTTGTAACTATAGTCAAAATAACATGTAAATTGTACTTCTTTTACTGACAAACAAGTGGTTTTATTTCAGATAACTGAGGTCTACACACCATAAATTCCAAAAAATAGCTGTAGAACTTGTAATAATGACTAGGAAATAAGTTGGTTAAAAGATGTCAGGTGATAATTGATGCTTTGTTTGCTTTGTGAAGAGTTAAAAACACCATAATAAGAAACTATGAACAAACACAGTACAAGAGTTAAGTTGAAGCCATTCCATAAAGACAACTTAGAGGTAACATGATCAGGGTAATTAAAACCTGGCTACAATCAAGATGATCCCTTATCATAATCTCACCATGGCATCATACTGCTCCCTAGTGGACTTTCAGCATATCGGCATTCTTGCAGTGTTGTTACCCTTCTGCCTCTGCCAGGATTGTTAGCTTGCCTTTTATGCTGTTCACCCCTCTCTATTCTCTGTCTCCTGCTCTATGCTAACAACTGTATCCTGTAGTAGTTTTAAGACTTGTTCCTTATCAACTTGGTTACTGGCTCAACAGTAAAAGTACATTTGAACAGTAGAGGCTGTTTCTGCTGCCAAAACTAGACAGGAAATTGCACATAGTCTAATTGCTTTAAAAGAGGTTTGAAGAATAGAGGAAAACTGAATTCTCTCATGGGCTATCTGATATGAATGATGTTTCTGAAAAGTATACATGCAGGAGCATGTTAGTGTTATACAACAAATTCTGATCATCTGTAATGCATTTCAGTAATAACATAAATGTTATCTGTTGTGGACCAGTGTAGTGTGCCAACCAGCCCTGGTCTCCCCTACTCTTAAGTGTGAGGATTTAATGACATTACTGTGTTTTCAAAAATGGCTCATCTGTTCTTTGGTCATGTCATTTCACTGTATTGTGTTTTACCATACTTGTGAATGCAAGTATGTAGAACAGCCATCCAGCTTACACTCACACACTGCAGTCCCATCGTTTCCTTTCTTCTCCCTGTAATGTTTCCAACTTATCAGTTTATCAGTCTATTAGACTATTTCTTTTCACATTACCGTTCAGTTTCCCCACTGGAATCATTAAGGTTCACCCTGTCTTTCAACGTACTGAACATGCTGCCTCGTTCCATAGAGCTCTACTGCCCCCTGCAGGTAAACTATCAGACTTCACTGTACTGTGGTGTAATGTGGATGTATAGGAGCCTAGTTCTCTATATTACAGTTTTTTACAATTTCTAACTCACATTTCTCTATACCAAGTTCACTAAGTCTTCACACAGTCAGCACAACAGAAGTCAATGTGGACTAAACTGTGGATCACTTTTCATTGCTTCCACACAAAATGCATTCAATGACCACATCTTTCAAAAAACTGTTTTCTCACTCAAACTCCACCACCAAAACTGTGTATTTACACTCTATTTTGCAAACGTTTACATACTATTGTCAAAACTGTTAAATTTAAGTTCAAAACAAAACTAAAATAATTAAATAAATATGCATAAACTTCTAATTGGGACTGAGCGCCTCATTTCATTCCTTGATGACCTCTATGAAAGACTTGTGCCAGGTGAAGAAAGGGGGCAGGTGTTTTGTAATTGTATGGGGTGATGTGGTGTTTCACCATTATCTTCCAGTCAGAGTGGTTTACAGCCCAGCCCAGGATGGTGTCACTTTTCCTTCCACCTTACTTTCCATTCCTCAAACCCACAGAACAGTTCATGTCCTCAAAGCGGTGGAAAGTTTATCAATGAATGCTGGATGTCTGGACATATCTGCAGAAGATTGCCAGGGATGGATCAGGCATGCTGAAAAAGGAAGTTGTTGTAACTCAAATGTACATTGTCCAAATGCACAGCCGCGGGGCCAGCGTCTGGCCATGATGTGGGAAGGTGCGAGGGAGCGTTTCTTGCAGCTTTCATTTTTGTTGTAATGGAATCTTGGTGAGTTGATTCTGAGATGTGTATGAAGTGTTTTGGTTGCATTTGTGCATTTTGGATGTGAGATTAACTGTTGTGTTGAGCTGCATGTCGGTAAGGAGAGCTGTGTGAAGAGTTTAGAAAAATTGAACTCGGTATAGAGAGATGTGAGTTAGGAATTGTGAAAAACTGCGAGCTTTTACTTTCTATAGCACAATTCATGCATAAAATGCAACACAAAGTGTTTTACATAAAAGCAAAGAATCATAACATTTACAATAAAACAAAAAAAACAAAAAAACAAATACAATAAAATAGGATAAAGTTCAATTAAAAAGACAAGATAAAATAATTGTTAGGTAAAAACACTTTAGGAGAAAGCAAATGTGTCTTCAGATTTTGATTAAGTTTTCAAGTGTCAACAGATTTAGTGTCCCTCACGCCCTAAACTATGGAGCAGTCTGCCTGAGGGTGTAACAAACAAAAGCTGCTTCTCCATGCCTTTTAGTTTTGACCTCAGGATCAATCAAAAGGCTCAAGCCAGAGGATCTAAGGGACCTAGCAGGCAATTATTCTTAGCCATATTAAACAGGTTTAACAAACTCTGAGTTTAAACCTGAACTCTGGGTTGACTAACTCTGAGCTGTCAAAGTTTTCCATGATAACAATTAGTTCAATCAACTCTGAGTAAAGTTAACCCTGAATAAAGCATGTGCATATAAAAAGCCCTCATCAATGGAACGCAGATAACATGATTCATCATGGCAACAGGAGAAAAAAGGGCTTGATCCTCCTACTTCTGCCAAGTGGAGTTAGAAATATTAATGAATGCGTACGCAGAATATGAGTGTGTGTGTGTGTGTGTGTGTCTCAGTGCGCGTGTTTATTGGGTGCAGCCCAACAGGCACAAAACGTACTTGGCAGCAACTGAAGATGACATATTAAACTATAGTTCAAACAGGTAAGGTATAATTTTATTATAAGCAATTGTGTGCCACGACAACATTTCAGATTACGGAAAGGGTGGGACAACACTTCTTGTTTGTCACCAGCAGCGCCAGAATTACTTGTAAAAGTGGGGGTAGATGTGTGTGTGTTTCAATCTCATCCTAGCCTACCATTTTTATACAACTAAAATATGGTAAGAAATGTACTCCCTCTTCTCATCAGGGTACTTCTTGCTTTTTTTATTTTTTTTTTAGCAGTGTCCCCAAACATGTAGCCTTCTATGGTGTGCAGCACTCTTCTGAGAAACGCTTTATGTGCGTTCTTACATTAGAAATTAAGGACATGGGGGTGCCGACTCAAAAATTAGGGGTTGTCTGTGTAGGTTAGGGTTACTTAGGGTACTGTCTACAGTACTGAAACAGAGCAGAGGAGATCGATAGACAGACAGAACACGTCACTTTGTTCGGTTCGTGGTTGTAAATAGAACCTTCGAGACGGTGTATGATTTTCAGAGCAACGACTCTGTGTACGTCCATTCTAACTGCCAGCTTTTCAGACTTTTTTTGTAGCTGGATATAATTTGTAGCATCTTAATATATAAATGAGGATAGTGATAGTGAGTTACTTGTTACAGTTGCATTTCTAGTATTGATGACATGACGAAAAAATAAAAAACGAGAGGGTTGAGGTGACCAGCTGACTTTGCTACGTGCTGACTGGTTGTTGAAACAGGTGACGTGCCTTATGTTCTAAAACCAGCCACTGGCGACTTGACAAGCTGAGACGCAGGCGACACCACTACAACTTCTCTAAAACGGTTTCGTCTAGTTGCGAATCTTTGGTCTGAACTGGCCTTAAACATTCCCAGAGCATCATCAGTTGCCTGACAGGGAAACAACCAATCACAGCAGCATAGAGTTTAGCGTATCCCTCCGGTTGATCCAATCTAGCACCGGCCCCCTTAACACATCCATTGAATAAACTCTGAATTGACTTGGGTTCTGTCCAGTCACAAACAAGAATTGTTGTCCTACCCTTTCCATAATCTGAAATGTCGTTGTGTTTTGTGAAATGTGTTTCCTGAAATGTTGTTGTGTTTTCTGAAATGTTGTGTTTTGACCCTCAGGGCTACTGTACAAATGTCATGAGGTGTCGTACAGGATTGGAGTAGGGAGCTGATTTTGCATCTCTTAAATATATTTATGTAACCATGGGCGTTTACTCTCTCACTTATCCAACCAGATTTCGCCATGATCTCCATCAGCCAATCATATTGCTGCTGTCAAAAAGTTTCTTTATTTTGCCTTACCATGTCTGCATTTGACGGAATAATAAACTGTATGTATTTTTCTGCAATTTGGCTGTGAGCATCTAGGGCATCTAAATCTGGCCACCACTGAATTAGAATAAATGAGAAGTTTGTGGAGATTTTTGATGCAAGCTCAGAGTCAGGGGTTAAAACACAGCTTGGAGTTCAGCCATGACCAGATCCCCCTCTAACCAATGTGAACAAACAGTTAAAAAATTCTCTCCAAACTCTGTCACTATTTTCTTCAGGAATTCTGGAGAGACGCAAAAGTCTTTTCCCTATAAGGATCAGTTCCTTGAAAAACAAAGAAAAGCTGTCATCTCTGTTGATAAACTGTACGCCGATGGACAACTCTTCTGCAACAATGAACTGACACCTTGGCAACACTAAAGTAACTGTGCAGCCTGTCACAAGATAAAAATAAACAAACACACCATGGTCTCCTACTGCTCCTCAAGCCATTACATTGTTTTGCTTGTCAGTCACCGACGAAGTAATCATGTCTATGTTTCACGTTTCCACTCTCTGCTTGTTGTGTGTTACACCTTACCCCTTTTATTTTGCTATATGCTACACATCTCCCCTGCCCTCTTGTTACCCCACAAGGATGTCCTCTCCATCCATCTCCATCTCATCTCCATCTCTTTGCTATGTTCATTGAACCTCTAGCAGCTGCAATACGGCAACATTAAAAAAGGTATTGAGACATCCACTACAGAGCACAAAATTATTCTTTACGCAAATGATGTGTTATCACTCCTTCAGGACCCTCACCCATCCCTGCAAGAATGCTTTATGGTTATAAAATCTTTCTCAGAACTCTCCAGCAACTCATCCAATCCCCATAGAGAAAATGTTGAATCCCTCGGGTGCAAGGAAAATCCTATCAAGAATTTACATATTTCTCAGCAAGTCAGACACCTCTATATCGCTCCCAGTCTCCAAGTGGGAACAAGATTTCTCCATTAGTACCAATGCCAACGTCTGGACCCAAATCTGTAAAAATAACTTCAACAGGTGCAATAACACGAACTTGCAACTCATAATATAAAGTTATTCATAGACTACACTACACGGGAAAGAAATTACACAAAATGGGATTTAATTAATCAGACAGACCACACACTGCTCACAAAATACAGCGGACACTTACCTGCATGCCACTTGGCAGTCCGAGGGCATCTGGTGGACTAGTAAAGAATAGCACTGGGAAAACATAAACATGGCTGGTGACAGACTGTGACAATTAAAGATGTTAAAAGGATGACTTAGATGATGAGGACGATAAGTTTTGTTTTTTTTGTTTGTTTTGTTAATTATTTTCTTATTAATATGATTATTATAATCTGCTTATTTGTATTATTAATATTGATATGAATCTGATAATACTCATTTTTATTTACCACCAGACATCTCACACAACAACACAAGCCATCACAATGTCAAACAATAAACTACAACCTACTGGGATGTGTCCCCTTTCCCCCAACACACCTACAAACCTACCTACACAGCATTATATACATTATCACACATCTCTTCCATACCGCTTAGCTGTTTCCTTATCTGTTTATGTAGTTATTTAATTATGTATTTGTATTAATTTATATTTATTATATGTATTTATGTACTAGCACTGTATGTATTAATTGATTTATCTGTCACTTATGAATGCCATTATTGCTATATGAATCAATATTTTCAATACATTATTATTCTTGTATTGTTGTGTGTATAATTTCCATAAATTATTATCGTTATTACGATCAGTATTGATTTGTGTACATATAGATTTTATTTTATCTCTCCTCCTCTTCTCTATTTGTATTTTATTTTTTTACTTACTTTATTAAGTAATATTTTATTACTTAAATATTTTATTTACTTTTACTTTGAAGTTGTGGAATGGCACCTTTGGGCACCTCAGTAGTCTCTGCAGTGGGCTACAGCAGCCTTGGGGGGGGTCGGCTGGTGAGGGCAAGGATCGGGTCCTCCAGAAGTGAGGGAATAAACAGACAGACAAAAGGGATAGAGAGACAAAACAAACAAACAAAAAAACAAAAAAAAACAAAAGGGAAATAAAACAGGAAAAAACAAACAAACCACAAAACACTTACCACTCTGTCCCGACAGACCTGGCTGGGTCTAAAAGGGACCATAATGATCTGCATGGACCAGCACCCTCCCAAAGGTCAGGTTGCTGCCCTAAGCAGATCTACTAAGTGTGCGGTGTGTAACCAACAGGCTTAACTGACCTGACCTCTACCTAGCCCTATCAGCCCCCCTGATTCCAATGATGGTGCCTTAGCCTGCTACAATACTGATTTGTTGTTTGTTTGTTTTTGTTTTCTTTGTTTGTTTTCATTCCCCCTTAACTGATCTTTAATAACGTCATTCCTTAAATCCACCTGCGCACACACACACACACACACACACACACACACATGCCCCTAACAACTGACCCCAGCAGTGCTAACTGCCTGGCAACATTATAATTTTGTTATTAGTGTGTTGATCTTTATACAGTTGTTCTTACTTGTTTTGTTTTGCTTGTTTGTTTTTATTTTAGGAAATGTTGGGTAATGTCTAGTTCTTTTCATGTTGTCTCACTTTATGTCTCTGCCCCTGTTCTGTGTTTATGCACTCTGGCAATAATAATAAGAATAATAATAAAAGAACTTTTGGAGTTTTCGCTTATTAAATCTCAAATTGCCACCACTGACATAGAATAAATTAGAAGATTGTGGAGACTTTTGATGCAGCTGCAGTGTTGATTGATGTATATGTGTGTGTTCAATGTCTTAATGTGTATACTGTAAAGATGGGTAATAATCAGGATCAATAGATATGACTAGGAAAGCTCCTAATCCTATTAACAATTGATAACATTTACATATGGAATTGAATGGGTTCTGTGCAAAGAATTTACTTTCCCTGATCATGCAGAAGGTGTTGGTGTTCATGGTGTGGGACAGCAATGCAGGAATAAAGAGAGAGGATAATGACCTTTTTTGCTATTCAAACTTTCCTGCAAACTTGCAGCCACACATTGCCACTGCTTACAAACTGTCGGTTGCCGATTGGCACAATAAAAAATGTCAGACAACAATAAATAAATAATGGCGTTACACAGGAATCAATGTTACAAAACAATCTGGCCATGACAGACTCAGCAAAGAATAGTGCGCTTCGTTCTGCTCTCCAGTCCCAGGGGGAGAGACTTCACGACCATGAGCAGACGTTAATGAGGTTGGTCGGCAGGGTCCAAGAGCTTCACATCAGACAAGACGCCTTCCAAGCTGCCATGACGGACCAGCTGCGTGACCTCAATGCCCAGACACAAAAGGTGCTCGCCAGTCTCAACCCTCGACCTCCGGCGGATCCTACTCCACCTGCTCAACCACCTACTGCGGCACCGGTGAGTCAGCCAGCGCTTCGCCCTGAGCCATGGGCTCCACAGATTGAGAAGTATGATGGCGCCTGCTACGTGTCGCTCTTTTCTGACTCTGTGCTTCCTCACCTTCAAGCTCCAGCCCCTGTCTTATCCCACTGAACGATCCCGGGTGGCCTTCGTGATTACTAACCTCCCGGGGAGAGCATGAGAGTGGGCTACAGCGGAGTGGGAGAAGCAGTCCGCCATCTGCCATTCAGCTACAGATTTTTCAAAGGCTTTAAAGAGAGTTTTTGACCACAGCACTCCAGGCAGACAGAGAGCCTGAGGGCTTTTGACGCTCTGACAGAGAAGCAGCCGGGCAGCCCACCATGCTATTCGCTTTTGCACCCTGGTGGCTGATAGTGAGTGGAACAGTAATTCCTTGTCTGACACTGTCTTGTACAGCCTGTCTGATGACATTAAAGATCAGCTAGCGCCACTTGATTTACCTTCCGACTTTGACGCCCTGGTTGCCCTGGCAATTAAGATTGATAATCAGCTTCATGAGAGGAAAGAGGAGAGAAACTGGTTCCCTCCTCCAGACCCCCTCCACCCCTGCCAGCAGATGCTTAACTGAGTAGCCAGCCTACTGCTCGAACATGGTGTTTGTTATGGCCAATCCATGGCCAGCACAGAAGTCAACAACAAAGCACCGCTCGGGTTCAGATTGGGGAGGCCATTCCTCCCAATCACCCCCTTCCAGGTTTCTCCATCATTGCCCACATGAGTGTTGAAGTCCCCCAGCAAAACTATACAGTCCCTAGGCAGTATCCCTTCCAGGATGCTACCCAGCAACTCTAAGAAGGCTGGGTACTCTGAACTGCCATTTGGTGCATAAGCACAAACAACAGTCAGAGCCTTCCTCTCTGCAACTTTCAGTTGCATCTCGTTCACTGGGGAAAACCCCAACACAGCGGTGCTCAGCCGGGGGCTCGTGAGTATCCCCACACCCACCTGGTGCCTCTCACCCTGGGCAACTCCGGAAAAGAAGAGAGTCCAGCTGCTCTTCAGGAGTTCGGTTCCGGATCCAGAGCCATGTGTAGAGGTGAGCCCAACTATATCTAGCTGGTACCGCTCCAGCTCCGGCTCTTTCCCCGCCAGAGAGGTGATGTTCCACGTCCCTAAAGCCAGTCTGCTATGCCAAGGGTCGGCACACCCAGGTCCCTGCCTTCGCCAGCCGCCCGGCTTGCAATGCACCCAACCCTGATGCCTATCCCTGCAGGTGGTGGGCCCACAGGGGGGCAGCACCATGTCGTTTTTTTGGGCTGTGCCCTACCGAGCCCAATGGGTCAAGGCCCGGCCACCAGAGCTCCCCCTCCGGGTCTGGCTCCATTTTCCAGGCGAGGTGCTACAGCTCTTTTCAGGCCGTTTCATCGTAGGTTTGTGGATCAAATGGATCAAATGTTCAATGTTCAAAATAAGAGCATGTTGAAAAATATTTTAGATTTTCTAGACAGCTTCTGTGAAAAATCAGCTTGCTGTGAGAATGTGTGTATCTGTAGTAAAAGTTTGAGCTATGAGAACGAACATTTTGGAGACAGGGTGAATTGGCGACACAGATGTAGTGATGTAGTGAATTGAAGCCTGTGACAGCTGCTGCACAGTCCTATCACTCTCAATATTGTCATTATAAATCCTGATTGTAATGCAGGATATGACGCCTCAGATGGCAGTCAGACCTTTTGCAGTTTTAGTTTAGCACAGAGGTTTGGCATTCTTCCTTCTCCTTCATTTTTTGGCTTCCACCTTAAGATCTGACCTCTTTTTAAAATTTCAGGTATGGTCCTGTTTGTGGAACTCACTGCATTCACTGCAACAGAAACGTTACCTCGTTTGTGACACTACTGCTGTCCCCATCAAATCATCTATTTCTCCTGACCTCCACACTTCATCAACAAGCACCTCAACTTCTGTTTCTGTAAAACTCTTTTTCTTGGTCTCTTTTTTTATTGTCATTGTAGGTCATAAAACAAATTTACCTCTCAGTAAGTGAGTATAGTGCAAACATAATTGATAGAGCACACAAGCCAATCAGAAATATGGGGGCACTGAAGGCCCACCCAGCAATGGAAACGAAATATTGAGTGGTAAATTTGTTTTGTCTGGAAGAACAGAAAACAAGAAATTGAGCTGAATTTGTGTTTTTTGATTTTTGCCCAAATTTAAAAACCAAAAAAAAACGACCTGTTGCTCAGTCCGTGTATTGTTTGTTCTTTGATATTTCAGTTTCAAAACTGAATCGGAAAAACAAAAAATAAAGGAGCAGTGGTTTGTTTTCTCGCAGAACGCAGAACACAGCGAAGAAGAATTTGTTTTGTTATCCAACCACCAAGACCACCAAGAAAAAGAAGAACAAGAACAAGAAATTGCCTGTTCATCCATGGTTCATACATTTTTTTATGGAAAAATGGAAAAACAGAGCAATTTTTTCATTTTTGTTGTCAGAATCAAAAAACGAAAAAATGAAAAAACCAAATTTAAATATTTTGTTTTTTGCAAATTCCATTTTTCATTTTTGAATTGAAGAATTGAGAAATAAAAGCCAAGAGGATAGAATGGTCATTCTATAAAAGTGTAACATTATGCAAGCACAGGATCATAAGGAGCTTGAGTCAGAGATCAACACCCCCCACTGCCTCATGGAAGAGAGATATAGAGGTAGTGTACACCTTAATAGTTCTAGTCACACCATACACCCACGGCTCTTGACGAGCCCGAGAGGGTTGGTGCAGAGGGCAGGAGCCCCTAGGTTTATACCTTGCAACTGAGGCTCTGCTGAACGTGTGCTGAACACAATCCCTTGTACGCTAAGGCTGTTCAGCCTCATCCAACACAGACCCCTAGGAAAGTGAACTTATCCCAGGAGATTTTCCCAGGACAAGTTTGCTTTCACTGCAGTTTAACTTATAACCTGATATATTACCAAATGCATACAATATATTCAATACTTATGGGATGGATTTATCTGGGTCTGCCAAGAACAGAAGTATGTCGTCCGCGTACAGAGCTAGCTTATGCTCGACTCCTCCCCTAGAAATACCCACAACATTCCTGTTCATGCTCAGTGTAATGGCAAGTGGCTTTATTGCGATAGCGAATAACAGTGGTTACTTCCCACCTCTCTGGTTACCACAGAGGCACAAGGCAGGGATGTCCACTTTCCCCAGAGAGGTTGTTGTTAGTTCTCATAGATGCCACAGGTGATGTATATAGCATTTTAACACAAGCAATTCTCACCAAAACCAAATCTATTCAAAGTCTTAAAGAGATGACCCCACTCCACTCAGTCAAAAGCTTTCTCCGCGTCTAAAGATATTATTAACTCCGGAGATTTAGAGGAAGCAGGGTTGTATTAAATATCAAATAGTCGCCTGACATTGTGGGATGAATGCCTATTCTTAATGAATCCCGTCTGATCAGTGGAGATAATGGATGGGAGTATCCGTTCCATCCGGCGGGCTAGAACTTTAGATAACAGTCATAATGTCACAACAGAGCAGGAAAATAAATTAAGTGGATAATTGCCACATTGGAGAATATCTTTACCTTTCTTTAGAATTAGTGAGATGAAGGCTTGGCAAAGAGTTGGAGGGAGTTGTTTTACATATACTGAACAATGTGTGGGGTTTGTAGTGGACAGGTGTGCCTGACAACGTGAACATATTAAGAAGCAGTGGGGTCACCTTATCAGAAAAAGTCTAAGAAAATTCTACCAGAAAGATTGTAAATGGGTCAGTTGGAGGACCAGTGGGTGTGTCAATTTGGGTAATAAGATGCGAGGATGACGTCTGATGGAGTTGGTGTGCAAGTAACATACTAGGCTTGTCCCCAAATTCAAAAGAATTATGCCTGGTTCTATGAAGCATTTCTGCAAGCTTCTTTTGAGACCAACCAGTCAAACTCAGCCCTAACAGTGAGGATTTCCTTGTAGAGATCAGGGTTAGGTGAAGAGGCATAATTTGATTCAAGGTCTGATAAAAGCTGGCCAAGCTTAGCCCTGTTTTCAACATCCTGCCTTCTCTGAAAAGCTGTATAAGAAATTATCTCGCCTCTCAAATAAGCCTTAAATGATTCCCAGATAATGGCAGCTGAGACGTCAGGTGTTACATTGGCATTAATAAATATATCCATTTGAGTTGCTATGAAAGTCACAAAATGAGTGAGTGAGTCAGCGAGTTAAAGTGCCAGGGTGAACATGAAACAGACCAACCTGGGATGGAGAGGTCAATCGTAATTGATTCATGATCAGAAATAAGAATTGGACTGTATAAGCAGCAAACTGAGGGGAGGAGTCCTAACTAAAAACAAATGAGGAAACAAATGTCTACATTAGAAACATTAAAAACTAGATGAATAACATAATTTTATTTAAGTTTCTGTAAATATTTCATCGAAGGCTGTTTCTAAAATGTTTTTTTTCATTTCCACTTTCCCTAGACAGCATGCATTTATTTCGACCTTCTTTTGACAACATAAATTCATTTTACCACTATATTAAGTTAAACTGTCATTTCTCCCTCCACACTTCCAGAAACAAAATTCTGCATTACAAACATCAAACACTGGATAAATATTAAGGATAACATGTTTTCCATTCCCAGAAGGTTTAAGAAGCAAATTTCTGCATTAGAAACATTAAAATCTTTTTAAAATGAAGGACGTTCAACGAATCAAGTTTTTTTTTTTTTAATCTGCAATTCTACAACAGGTTTGCACAATGAAAAGCAGTTGTTGCCCCCTCCATGCTACACACACACAGAAAATGTATAATGCCATGCCAGTTTGTAGTGTTTCCTGTCAGAATGCTCTCTATTGTCCTCTGTAAAAGTTAACAAGAACTTGTCACAGGAATTTTGCCTTGTTAAGTTTCCTTAAGAAATACAGTGTTCTTTACCAGAGTGGAGATGTGTGATGTCCATGACAGGTTATTTGTGATGCTGATTCCCAGGAACCTAAAAGTCTTCACCGTGTGTCTTTGCCTTCTTTTTCCTAAAATCAACAATCCTCTCCTTGGTTTTGCTGACGTTGAGCAGTAGGTTGTTCTCTGTTGTAGCAGTAGTAGTCTCACACAGCAGCACCAGATACATACCTCAATACAAATTGGTACAAATTTAAGTAGAGAGATGATACTCAAGTTCGGCTATCAGTTAAATTCTGTTATTTAGTATAAATATTGATTATTTCTAACATTAAATTCACCTTGGGGCACCACCCTTGAAAAAGGGAAAAAGATAGCCAATTAATTCAGTCTCAGTCTAAAGGTTGCTACAGAGTTGTTGACTCATGTACAGTGACCTTAATACTTCATACACACAAACCACATAATAATCAAGTTCTTTATATATTAAAGGTTTATTAAACTACTAACTATGCGCACAACTACAACTACTAGACATACAAATAAATGAATAAATGCAACAGTCTGTAGGAAAGCAGGAAAATAAAGACCTGTATACTCTGTTCTGTCATGTGGAAGTGATCCAGTTACTCAGAGCTCCCAGAGCTTCTTAATGATCACCACAAGTCCAGTCAGAGCTCTGAGGGAATGCCAGGTGCAAAACAAACACTCTTAATTATGTAAATGCAACTGACTAACTCTTGAAACTGAGGACACTTGGCTGTTTTTAACTATTCTGGATGTATTATGAAGCAGTTTTGTGTGTAGTAATAAAACTAAAAAAATATGTTACTGGCATAAACAGTAAACAGAAAATATTTCAACAAAAAGTAGGCCTACAGTATATATACATGGTCTGTTGTTAAAGGTTGGGTAGGCAGTATTGTTATGGAGTCACTGGCCAACAAATCCATAATAACCGTGCGGCATATTGTAATTCAAGTGGTCTGAGAGCAGACCTCTACTTCAGCCCCTCCTCTTGGCTCTGTTTTCAGGCTTCAAAAAATCTAGCTCGTGACGGGAGACTTTAGCCAATCACAGATTATTTCAGAGAGACGGTGCGTTTGTATTGGCTGTTCTACAAATGCAGACGCATGTACACGTCCCTTCAGATGGTGAAAGCCTGATTTAATGATGGAAAATCCTGCCGAAAATCCTGCAACTTGTGATAAATTTCCAATACCTCCTTTACCTGCAGCAACACGTCCCTCCACACGGAGCTTCGGGCTCATTAGCTCAAGTTGTGGGTTTGGTGGGAGGGGCTTAGGGGAGTGATACGAGGCAGCAGAGAGAGAGGCGGAAGGTTTTGCTTAGGTTGCACAGATTTTGCCTACCCTAACTTTAATGTGTGCAGTTTGGCCTGGGCTGACGTTAGATTCCCGGCCTGAATTATTATCCCAGTCCGCCCCTGACCCCATGGGCAGTGGCAGGGTATGACTTGGTTGATCTACAGCTCCACTTTTGAATGTCACGTTCTCCCGCTGACCTTGGTTTATAAGACGAAAAAGTGATGTGGGAGACAACCCTGCATCAGTATAAGCTCCAAAGCGTGTGGTGAGGAAATATGACCCTGAATACATTAAAAAAAAAAACCTCTGCCGCCGCCACTGCATCTGCCTACAATCCTTCTCTTTATCCCAGTCTATCTGACATCACCATTCGTACTTCTGACTTCCTCATATTCACACTCTAGACAGAAAATGTAGATGGGGAATGAAGCTCCCAGCTGGTAAGTTTTCTTTCTCCAGACTCCTACCTCAGCCCATACGAACCGCTGGCCAAATACATCAGTTCCAGGTACCTTGCCACTCTCTCTCACCGAAACAGGGAGAATGGCCACTCAATTCTGGTTTCACAAGCATTTTCACCAAATCCTCTGCATTTTTGGCCTGTCTTCAGAACACTATTCCAGCCATTCTTTCCACACCTATAATCACCTGTCAAGCTTACTTATACCTGGTCAACCCATTCTGTCCTGTTTTCTCCACCCACCCCCCCCTTGCCCTCCTCCGCATCCATTTACTTTCCTACCTCATCCCTCCCTCTGCCCATCCCTATTCACATCCATTCATCCTCTCTTCCCTCCTTTCATCCCCTCCTATTCAATCCCGTGCATACCTCTCCCATCTCTTCTTTTCCAGGTACTGTCTGGGGCCCGGGTGACTCAACTCTCGAGACGGATCCCACACCGGGCCTCCTCCTCCCTCCCCGGACTTCAATATATCCCATCAAATCAGGATTTGTCTGATAAATAAAAGTTGAGAAAGACTGGCAGATCCATCCATCCATCCATTATCTATATCCGCTCATCCTTAGGGTTGTGGGGAATGGAGCCGATCCCAACTGACACTGGGTGAGAGGCGGGGTACACCCTGGACAGGTTGCCAGTCAATCACAGGGCTGACACACCTACAGGCAATTCAGAGTCGTCAATTAACCTAACCTGCATGTCTTTGGATTGTGGGAGGAAGCCGGAGTAGCTACCCGGAGAGAAACCACGCAGGCACAGAGAGAACATGCAAACTCCACACAGAAAGGTCCCAGCCGGCCAGTGAGTTTGAACCCAGAACCCTGTGAGGCGCTGCACCATCATGCTTCACCTCCATGCTGCACCACCGTGCCTCTGCAGATTTGCAGATGAAAAGCTTAATTTAAATAAAGGAATAAAAAGTTTAGAAAATCCCAAGAGTTTGAGGACTCAAAACACACGAAAACATGATCGTAATCATAAGGAGAGTGAGTCACAATGAGAATGTGTTGATTAAATGCAAAAAAGGCAAAGTAATTATAGTCTTAAGCAGGTGGTCAAGACCAAAGGCAATAGCATATCAAATCTGTAGAGGTCATTGGATAAAATGAGTAATTTCAGGGATTCCTATGTGAAAGTGCATGTCAAGAAGGATCATTTAAGGACAGAATAGAATAGATACAATTTTTTTTTAGTAGATCCTCTGATAGTGTGTGATAGTGTCCCCAGTGTCCGTAGTGTACCTCTGAAATAAATGTGTATTCAATCATTAAAAAAATATACTAATCATTACTGATATCAACATACAAACATATACCATACAAACCTATGGGGATAGTTTTGTAGTAAGGGTATCTTACCCCTAAATAGTTTAGTTTTCTTAGTTTTTTATTAATTCATGGGGAAGGGTTTAGTGAGGCTCTGGTTATACATTTTTCTAAAACAATCAGTCAATTAATCAATTTAGCTGATCAGCAGAAAATGTAATTATGATTTTAATTGTACTGACCTTATACCATATGGATAATCATTTAATTTAATAGTTACATTGTAAAATATTGTGTGTGCTGGATATGGGTGGAGGGTGAAACCTATAAATAAAATTGGCACAGCATATTTCAGTCCATGTGAAGCTGAGTGGAGCTCAGCTGACACTCTCTGGATAAACAAGGGTTAAATTCTAACTTGCAGCAGGACTAGCCTATGGCGCAGACAGACAGATGCCTCCCAGTTTCCTGTCATTCTCCTCTCGCCGCATCCTCCTGCTCAGGCAGAGGACACGGAGTATGCTGCAGCCATGGGACAGCATCTCACCAGCAGGAACACCGGAGAGGACCGGGCTGTGTCCCTGCCTGACTGAAGGTGAGCATCCTGGCTACATGTTTCTGTTTTGTAGTGCCCATGGGGACCAGTAGTCTTAATATGGACTCCTGACTCATGAAGTATTTAACCTTCAGGATGCAGATATAGCCTATGGTATAACTGTTTGCTCAATGTTGGCTCAATGAAAGGACCGCTTTCCTTTGGGTGATCGCAATGTGCCTGCACAGATGAAGATGACGGTTTGGTTTGGGTGTTATTGACTGGATGGCGAGGATGTTGCAGTGAATCAGCGTTACTGTAGGCTACGTGATACTTGAGACCTGATGTAAGCCGTACTGTATCCTGCATTTAAAATGACACACCAAACCCAATTGAAAACTTTAGCACTTGAATGTTTTCTGTCTTGTCGGAAGGTATACTTGCACAATAAAATAAAACCCGAGATATTTTAGAATGGCTGTAGTCGACTGGTAAATTCGGCTTCATATGAACTTTAGAAATGTGTTGCTTGTTGTCGGAAGTCTTCCACGAAAACACTGCAACTCGCTTGGCCGGTTGCAAACAGCGTTCTAATGGTAAGGTAAATTAAATTAGGAAATGACGATTAATAGATTTAGCTTGAGCCGAATTGAAGGACAGCGCCGTGTGAATGAATTAAAGTATGCCGATGCTTTTTTAAGAGGGGGGTTCAGCCCCGGCACATAGGTTAGGCCTCCGGTCTTCAATGTCATCAGGGGACGCTTAACTTCGCACATCAACAATATAGCTGAATATTTTTACACTTTTCTCGGTCTTAGTAATTCAAACAATGACTAAAACACGTCTTCTTCGTAGCCGTAGAGAACATAAGCCTAAATGAGGTGATTGTAAGAATTTGCTAATATCAGAACTTTCACGGGGTTTCCCTTTTTTCTGTCAATGGATTTCCTTAAAAGCTACCTAAGTTAGCAGATCAGCGACTGTAATAAAGTCCAGGATTGGTTAAGCGGACATGCGCGCACCCGAGCAATCATCTGACTGGAGCGAGCGCTCGCCTCGAGTCAACGCTGCGACGTTCTTCATTTAGAACGGCCCTTTCTTGGTTATCTGGCTTGTGTCTTCGACTTTTCCTCTGTGCGTGACTGTCCAACCAGTAAGTTATATGTTCTTATCCTAGATCCAAGATCGGACTTGTTTCCGACGATGGACATTCCTCTGAGTTAATTGATAAACTCCGGAGGGAGTTAACAGACGCAGTTATTATGTGTAAACTTTGGCCGTACCTCTGCTTGATTAATAGTGTTACTGGTACGTAGGAATTGATTAGGCATATATAAGTATATATTCTGTAATCCTGTTTCTGTTCATAGATATCATATTGTGTGGTCGTTAAGTGCAGTAGTTTCTCCTAAGTTTCTCACGTGTTACTGCCCTATTGAAATGTGACCCATCCACAGGGTCGGCGGGTCTTTGATGTTGGCAGTCTAGTATTGGTATTAATATGATTGTTAGTGTGCCATATTATTGCTGATAGTGTTGGAATTGTTAGTAACTTTATCAGCATCAGAACTGAAATTGCTATCACCGTTAAGCCTAGTTAAATTGTGGGTAGTTATCACTAACCTGATGTATGTATATTCATTTCCAATGTGTTTCAGACCACACACCTGCCTTTAATACATGCCGTAATTTGGTCTCCTGTCCAGTGTGCTCTGACCAACACCCCAGTGCGAGTGCTATCTGAAATATTACTCAACCAGTTACAACCCTATTTTTCAGCAACCTCAGTCACTTGTTAGTCAGTCAGACAGCACATATGGCAGAGTGATAGTTGGATGGCAACAAGGTAGGGAGAAAAATAGGTCTGAAACTGACAGGTTTGTAATTTACCTCTGCAGAGGTAAATTGCTCTGATATTATGCTTAAACAATGTTTCAATTTTACAATATGATACTATAACTTTATGTAAGATAGTTCGCAGGTTGCCTCCAATCTTTGGTAGCTAACTGTTACATTAAGCTAGCTGGTGAGCTCTAGTTCAGGTTTTCAACTGTCAAGCAAGCTAGCATGTATTGAAATCTCTCAGCATTGTCAGGACAATCGTGGTTTGGGCAGAATATCAGAGGAACTTTAAATTACATCGTGGCTAGGTAATGCAGGCTAGTTTGACCATTTCCTAGCTATAACAATTAATGAAAAGGAACTTGTCTTGCCTCTCATAGGAACAAGGCTTCATTTAATTTTAGTTTGTTGAGCTTTACACTCCTATTTTCACTTAGATAATGTGTGTATGTTGCACAAATTTATTTCCTTTAAATTTCTAATTTTCAGAGGTTAAAGTTACGTGTAGAAATGAGTGAAGCAAAGAGGAGGAAGCTTACAGACTTCTACGTCAGACATCACCACTGATGAAGGTAATCCACTCATGATTTAATTTCCTGATATAAAAGTACCAAACTGAAAGGCCAAGCTAGCAAGTTTATTGTCCCTTGGCGCGTTTTCAATCTGTTGTCAGATTTGTCATCATCATGTCATGCCATCAGTGCCATCACTTAATGTTCCTCTGTCAATTCTCCTCATTTAAATGCAGAGTTGAGCAGAACAGGGCAGGTGATGAGAGACGAGCAGAGCAGCTTGGACAAGAGAGGGGAGCAGTGTAGGAGCAGCAAGTGAGAACTTACCTGACTGCTGGAATAGAATCAATTTGAATATTTCACCAAGACTTAACCAGTTAAAAATAAGATATTGGGATGCAAATCATGCAGGGAAGCAGGTTCACTTGGGGCAATGAGAATTGAGGTACACATTCTCTGTAGGTTAGGCCCATATGGCAACAACAATGAGAAGCAAATTAAATCTTTGAAAAAAAGAAAATAAATGAACACAGTGTCTCACGTAGTCACAAATTAGCAGACGACATACTGAAAAGACAAGATGATAAAGCTCTAGAATCAAGCTTTCATAAAACACAAGCAGAAATTTTAGCTTCGACCCACAATATCTTCAGAACAGTGTACTATATTGCAAAAAATAACCGGCCTTACTCTGATCATCCAGGACTAATAGAGCTACAGATGATAAATGGTGTAAATGTTGGCCATGTTCTTCACTCAACCGCAGATGGAATCACTAGTGAACCACTGAACTGCCTGCTGAAACATGGCCATGATGATGCTTTTCTTAAAGAATGTCTGGTGGGATTCTGCTCAGATGGGGCCTCTGTAATGGTAGGCAAAAAAAAATGGAGTAAAGTAAGTTCCCAGACCTCATAGGCTGGCATTGTCTGAACCTGTCTGTATGAGATGCAGTCAAGCACTGCACAGAAACCAACCACTTCACAGCTTTTCTTGACAAGTTATACTGTCTGTATAATCAGTCACCAAAGAGCTTGATGCTGTGGTCTCTGAAGTAGGTGTATGTTTGAGAAGGATTGGTTGAGTCTTAGGGATAAGGTGGGTGGCTTCATCTTTCAGAACTGTCAACGCTGTTTGGACAATGTATGCTGCACTCTATAATCACCTCACAACTGCAAGTAAAGATGTGAATCGAAATTCAAGTGAAAGATGTACGTATGAGGGGCTAGCAGCAAAGTTGAGTTCAATTGCTATGGTTAAAATCCTTGGGCTGATGATGGAGCTTAAAGACCTGTCTGAGGCTCTGCAGTCCTGCACGCATGACGGCTGACTCACAATTCACCTGTGTAAAGCAATCAATACTACTGTTTAACTGCATGACCATACTATTTATAGCCATGGTACTATTCATAGTTTATCTGACCTTTGTCTAGCACCCAAAGGTGATCTACAAATGAAAAGGACCATCTTATAATTTAATAAAATCCAATAGCCCTGCAGTAAATACTTCTTTTGTTAAGTTTATAATGCTGCACTTTCAACATTTTGAACTTAAGACATGATGAAGGGAATGGTGTAATGGAATTTAATTTTAATCAACTTCAATTTGACCATTCACATGCACTGTAGGCTTTTACTGCATCACTACAGCCATTGGTGTTCATATAAAATATCCAGCCTCTCTCCTCTCTGTCATGACGCATGCAAACTGTTATAAAACCCTGTGATGTCAGAGTTCTCTGACGTAATGCCTGGTACACCCAAACATACCCACCCCTTCACACACACACATACACACACCACACTTCCCCATCCCTCCTTTGCTGTATCTCTTTTTTGTTTATTTTTTGTGAGATTATATTCTGAGCAACACAATGCAGTCATAACGCACTGAGCACGCACACACGCGTCACTGGGAGGCAATTCTGTTGAGGTCATGATAATGCTGAGTCATCTCTCTGCTTCTTTCAGCTCTTTGCCTCTTCAAGCTGCGAGTGTGTGTAGGGGAGAGAGAAAGGGTGTACATCTTCCTTCTCAGCATCAGATCTGTTTCTTCACGCATATGTATCTTTCATATATCAGTTGGGTATAACAAAAAGTGATATAATTCACATCTTTTGTAGAATAAATATTCCTTCTAAGCTGGTCTGGACCTACAACTAATAGTCTAGTGTTTGCCGTGTTAGTGGAGGGGCCTAAGTTGGTTGGTTGGTAGGAGCGTGTTGTATTATGTACTGATGAGACTATAAAATCAGGTTCATGAAGTCCAGTTTGATAAACCTGCAAAACTCATGGATCTGTTATTCAGACACCAACACACTGCACAGAGGTTTATTATACTCTGACACAGGATGTTACTACTCTGGAAAGTTGTCAGGGTGACAATTATTTCATCTTTTGTCACGACAATCGCAAGCTAAACAGAAGAAATACTGCGTTCCCGTTCCAAAGTAATCCACCAGGAATGTGTGCTTGCATTTGATTGGCCAACGCAGTGCCTTGCCAAATGATGTTGCATTGTGTTGCGGCAAAAATTGAGCCAGATTAAATTTTTTTGCCGAACGACTTTGCATTTTTTGCAGGATATTGGTTTGTGAGCGCTCTCCAAACTCTTTAGAGCACACAATAGTACTGTGGCTGAACAGAGCCAGTGTGACACTGACAGAGGACTGCAGCTGCTGCTGTTGTGCCTATGACGTGTTGCTTTTGCTTCACGGACGGTGTAGACAAGGTGTAAGTGTTGTTCCTCCCTTCAGTGACAGTACAGATGAGAACAGTGTGTGCCATGACTCACTCAGTTGTTGGAAATACTAGTGGCTAATGTACATTTAATGTGTGTTTTCACACAGAGTCATTTTACTTGATGCTGAAAGTACAACTAAGTGACAATAGTCCAAAATCTCAGTTTTTTCACACTTACTATGACTACATAGGAGTTAGAGTAAGAGAGGAACTAAGCTGTACAACCTAAAAGGATAAGATGCAGTGTATGTGTGTGCTGCTCTTAAGGGCAGCTCAGTCATATTGCTGTGTGTGTGTGTGTGTGTGTGTGTGTGTGTGTGTGTGTGTGTGTGTGTGTGTGACCCTTACTCTCTTACAGAAAACAGGAAATGGTTTTACTGTGGTTGACAGTGAGAGCAGGGTTACATGAATGCATAACGTGTCTCTGCTAAATAACAGTCTCAAAAACAATGAGCATTAATATTAAATGTTGTGGACAATGTGTAGATAAGATTCCTCTGAGATGAAAATGATGACAACAGCAGGCTGAGGCATGTCTACATGAACAACATGTGGAGAGAAAAAAAAAAAGCTGACTGCGAAGCATCGGCGAGTGAGGTTAAAACAATAGGTGAAGGTTTTGGTCATGGTTAGATAAGAAAATGCAAACTGGCTATAGAAGATTTGTTGTCATGAGCTGGGACTTGGATTGGACTTGAGGGTAAATATATCTCCACCCATGGGAACTTTCCACTGAACTAACTTAATGTCAGACTACTAGCACTATTTATGTTCCATTTATAGTCTTTTCCTCTCTATGTAATCTCTTCATGATTCATGCATATTAAAACATCATGCTCATTTCACACATTTTCAAGAAAGTAAGAAAACCTGTTCCATATACAGTATGAAAGAAATCTAAAAAAACTGTGATATGATAAAACAGATAAACTAGGAGTGTTTTGAGTCACACTCTCTCTGCCTCTCATGTATCCTTTTACTCCCTGTGGGTATTCAGTCTGAAAAACGTGTAACTCCACCCTCAGATTCTGCCAGAACCCTCTTCCCACCATATTTAAAAAATGCAACGAGCGAGGGAACAATAACTGTAGGTAGTGTGGGTCAGGGGACACAGGGGAGACTGACACTGATTAGAGTCTTTTTTTATATAAATTTCATGACGTAGACAGGTCCCAACCGGTTGACTCTATGGCAGCATTGGCCTCGCAGGTTCAGGGCTGATTTAAAACAGTAGATGGCGTGTTGAGCCATTTTCAACCCATGAAATGCAGATTTATATAAATCTGGTAAGAAATGTCAATATTAACACCAGCATTGATGTGTTTCATCACAATACAGTGATATAATTTCGTTTACTGCTCAAAAACATGTTTAAGTGTGCAGTACCTAACAGAGATAAAATTGGTACTAAAAATGGGATTTGGGAGAGGAAAGAGGAATTTAGATGTTGTGGTTCATGTTGTAAAAACACAGATAAGAGCTCTGAGAATACTGATCCTCTAACTGTGTTTTTGAACACATAATATACAGGAAGTCGGATTTCACTTACAGTGAAATCAGGTATGAAATAGTTAAATGCTTCCGAAATTAATCGCTGCTGTAGCTCCCCTAACTCAGATTATTAGCATTGATAACAATAATAAATAAATATATCAGCAAGTGGCAATATATATACACAAACACACACAACAAAGACATTTTATGAAGCAGTTCTCAATATTGTATTTAGAGAATACATTTGTACTGTTACCAGTGGCTTAAAGCTGAATGTAAGTCCAGTCTTCACTCTCCTTTTAGCTCTGTTTTTGGTCTCCACCAACTCCTGAGGAAAACGTCTGGCTCTTTAGTGCTAAATGCAAATAACCAAATACAACCTGGCTAATTAAAAAAAAACAAAAAAAACAATGCTTATCATTTCTGCAACATTCTTGGCAAATATGACATCCTGAGGTGGGAAAATCTAATAAAATACACAGACATCTGCCTAATGTTTAAGATCCTAAATGGCAAGGCTACCCCACCACTTTTATTAAGCAGAAAAATTCAAACAAATCTACAAGATCTGCTCTGAGAGGGGACTGTCCAGCTCCTTCAGCCAATCATGCTTGTCTGTAAGAGCCTCTGTATTGTGGAACACCCTACAAAATGATATAAGAAACTGTGCCACCTACCACACCTTCACACAAAGTCTCAAGGCATAGCTTTTGAAAAATCAGACGTGAACATTTTTAATCTACAAAATACATAATTGTATTATTATTGTTGTTGTTATTACTGGCTAACTTGCTGCTAACTTGTCCCATGTTCTGGCTGCTGCCAGATGGTCAGCTTTGCATGACCATTCACGTGCACTGGGCATGCACGTGCCGGTGTAAACAGGAAGCAGATTGTTTATTCTGCGTTGGTTGCTTAGTTAGGAATTACTACGAACGAAGAACAGCAGTGGAGAAAAGTAAGAGCAGAGATTTCTCTGCTTGGACCGACGACCAGGTGGAACTGTTATTGAAAGTTAGTGTTGTAATTCATTATCCATGTTGAATTAACTGCTGGTAGTCAAGGTTGATGTCGTTTGTTGTCGTCTGGGAAAAAGTCATGTGATAGGAGCGTGATGAATGAGGGAAGGACATGTCATGGCTGATAAGACCCAATCAGGAAGCTAACATGAGTGTCTGCATCATCGTTTTAGAACGTCTCCGTTCCCACCAGTCCTCACTAAAACACAATCCAGAGTTTTCAAACTAAATCGTGGTCAGCAGCGTTTTAAAAGGTCTCTGTTTTAGGGATTATAAAACACTGGAGTAGTTATGAGTTTTAAAACACAAACGTAGTAGTGCGGATGTAGCCTAAAAGGTTTCGTAGAGCTGAGAGGAACTGCGGAGTCGGGTGATAATTCCCCGTGGGTTCGTCAATGCATGCAAAACCTTTCACATTACACGTAGTCATTGTTAATATAAAAACATTGATCATAGCAGCTTTAAGAAGCAGTTTGTTGCTTTCATTGCCACTCATATCATAACTCTAGATCTCAGTGAATTTCTTAGCACCTGAACAATCATAAAAGTTAAATTCTGTGCTAATATCTGTGGCCATGCCCGGTGTCTGTGTATCAAATTTGATTACAACTTTCTAGCCTCAGTGGTCCCCTATAGATTTACATTTTAAAAAAACTGCTGCAGAAACATGATTCCTCCGTACCTGATGAACAGCCAATGTAGGCTTGAAATGTTGTAACTTTTCCTTATGTAATAATGGGTTTTAACTGGAGCAAATGGCAGTGTTGTGCAAGGATGTATTTTCCACTGGGGACTGGGGGACATGTCTTACTTTTCAAAATCCTTTTTTTGTTCCCCCAGCTGAGTTGATAAGACAAAGAGTCTACAGCCATGCTAGCGGCTCTGTGAGGCTGTACTTTTAACTAAATGTTAAACTCTGCATGCTGATCACACTGAGACTGCCAACATGCTGATGTTTAGCAAGTATAATGTTTACCATCTTCACCATCTTAGTGTAGCATGTTAGCATTTGAACATTTGCTAATTAGCACAAAACACAAAGTACGGATCAGGCTGATGGGGATGTCATTAGTTTTGCAGTTATTTGGTCATAAACCAAAGTAGTGGACACATTTAAAATTTTGATTTGATAACAGCACTAGAGGAAAAGTTAGACAATCACCAAAGTAATTACAACGTATCCCTATGGGGGCATGAATATGTGTACCAAATTTCATGTCAACTCATCCAATAACTATTGAGACTTTTCACTCAAACCACGTCAACCTCATGGTGACTTTAGAGACGAAATCAGGGGATCTCCAAAGTCAGTAGGATACATCAAATACACTCATCTTTGTTGTTATTTACATTTTCATTGCATTTTCTATATTTTGATAATATTCCCCTAAAGAGAGGTTAGAATTTAACACCAGTCAAAGATAAGGCAGTAAGGGGCAGTGAACTGAAAAAGCTTTAGGTTGTTTTATTTTTATTATGCAAATGTGGCTTCCCAAAACTATATTATTCATAGTAATAATATTACTAATAATGTAACATTCATATGTAAAAGACAGAGTGCTTTGTAAGAAATATAAAATACAATACAAGAATTAGGGAAAGAACAATGGATAATATGTTCTTAACATAAAATTTAACCAAATTAAAAAAAGCTTTCCATGGGACAATTGTATTGTACAAATGTGTGTGTGTGTGTGTCAGTCAGCTTAAGTTGTGTACCATGTGACACAACTTATTGCGTATATACATACTGTACTGTACTGTGCATTCAGTGCATGAATGGAGCTGATAGAGCTGATTTACACTGTGAATTATCGCCATACAGTTACTTGAATTCTCAAAGACGGTGAAGTAAATATAAGCTGTTTTGAAGATGTTTAGTGGTGAGTGCTAATGATATGTACTATCAAGGCTTAACCACCCTAAAACGTTTTAGAGGGAACAAGTGCTGATAAGTGTGTGTCTGTGTGTGAGTGGTAGGGGGGCGTTAATGGACACTGATAAGCCAGCGGGAGGGCAACACTGATAAGCTGCTATATGTTAACTCATAGTCTACACTGTGTGTGTGTGTGTGTGTGTGTTTTTATATTTAGTTTTCTCATTCACAATTACATGTTATGTGATATATAATTATATAGATATATGAATCTGTATCATGTATTATGTACAGAATGTATTATTGTAAACTGGTGTCATTTTTATAGGCTTCTGCATGTTTACATGTGTGTTTTTTCATTGATGATGAGGTTCCCTCGTTTTATCTTTTTCTCTTTTCCTTCTCACACACTATTACTGTGCCTTCTTCTTTCTCTGTACATAGACAGAAAAGGTGGGGCAAAGGGGAACCCATGGTGTACAGGACGGGCACACGCTGTCCACTGCTTTTAGCTTGTTATCCAACGTGCACATTTTTACATTGTTTATCAACCAAATCTCAAAAGCTTTTTCCTGTGTTTTTATTGGCACACTTTACATTGACCATGCTGACTTTCACATGTTCGGATGTGTCCACTGTTGACAGGCAGGAAAATGGTAAGAACTATATATTTGTCAGCTATCAGGCATAAAGAAAGATGTTACAAGGTTACTATATTTTGCAATACAAAATTGTAGGAGAGATTAGGGGAAAGTTAGACAAATGCCATATTAAAAAAGGTCTTTAAAGTATGTCACAGTAAGATTAGGATTAAATTGGAGTAACAAAAAATGAAAGGTTAAAGCTCAAACATGATTCAAATGTCTGCAGATGTGTTCAGGAATGTGGTCTCTTAATATATTGGTAGATGGCTAGTATCTGGCGATGCTAGACAAGTTTTGGTTAGTTTCCTTTTCTCTGTTTTCTTTTCTTTTGTTAATTAGACTACCAGCTTTCATTTTTATTGTTTAATGTGAATAACTTTATGCGGTTTGGCCCATCTATAGGCTTGTGTATTTTATGTTAAAACTTAAACCTAAAACTGAACTCTCTCATGCAAGACATGCATGTAAAAACAAATCAGCAACTATCATTGGGCTACCTATAAATAAAGGTCAAATAAAAAATGAATGAGTCAATCTAACAATCTATAGTTAATATTCGACAGTAATGTAACCTGAATCCTAAATTCAAGAGCTCAGTTTTCCAGTTATGCAATCATTAATGTGTCTTTTTAGCTTCTGAAAAGTTATTACCTCAGTTTAAATAACTAGCTTGCTGCATTAGTGTTTTGCTTGTTTGCAGTTTATGCATCTGTAGTTTTACAGATACCTTCCTCCTATAAACATGCTTTAATAAGTATATGGTGGACCATCTACTGTATATGGTTGGAATAACCCCCTAGGGGTTCCTGGGGCAACAATTAGTTGTGGGCAAGTTATGTACCCTGTTACCTGCAAGCGTCCATAATGAATAGTGCACACAGCAGACTACGCATGTCAGCTTTGTTATACAGTATTTTGCCCAGATATCAGCCAGTACTCCTGTGCTGAAGATACCCGAACCTGAGTATGCACCATTTAATTAAGGTCTTAAAATGACATTTTGACATAGGGTCATGAAGTTAGGTAATAACTAAGGCCCTGTCTTGAGGCCCTTATTATTGCAGTTGATAATGTCCTTGAGAGGTATATATTCCCAAACAAATTTGCACTTAATCAAACTGCCACACACTCCCCGTTGGTCTGGGGACCCAGGGCAGGGTTTGATTGCAGCCACAGTGGGACATACCTTGATGGGGCTTTTCTATCTTTTGAACACAGAAAGCTAGTTAGCAGAGCTTTGGGATGTTCAATGCTTAAACTAACTTTTTGAATTTAAAGCAGCCATATATTATATTAGCACACTAATGTTCTATTTTACCCTACTGTGCTAATATTTGCTGGCTTGTTGTGTGCTAAAATATTACCCTATAAACGTTTGCTAACATTTCTTACCATATTAAAATAGGTAATTCCAAGTGCTTTACATAAGGCATAGAACACTTAAAAACAACCCAATGAAGAGGAAAATCAAATGAACACACACTGTACACACTGCATTGTGAAACATTAACTTGAGCTACCAAATGTCACCATGTTAATGTTCTACTTTGATATAACTATTAAAAAGCTAATGCTGCCTTTCACGCTAACATTAATCAGAGAATGAAGAACAACTAAGAAAGCCTTTCAATACTATGCTAATTTAGCTCACTGGGTAATTAGCTCATTGGCTAATTCACGTCATATCGTTAACACTGTAAGTACGAGGAAAAAAGTCTGAAAAACTCTGAGTTGCAATTCCAAGTTGGAGATAGGAATAATACATGAAAACATCCAAGTCGTAATAAATCCTGGTCACAACAAAATGTCAAAATTTTGTGGCAAAATCCACGCAAATATTTCGTGTAGAGTACAACTTTGGTGAACTTTGACCTGCAAATTTGTGGCATTGACCAATAGCAAGCTGTCTTGACAGGGCACTTTTCATATAGAGCAGGTCTAGTCCGTACTCTTTATAATATTACTTAGAGACCCAACAATTCCCACCATGAGCAAGCACTAGGCGACAGTGGCAAGGAAAAACTCCCTTTTAACAGGCAGAAACCTCGAGCAGAATAATAATAATAATAATAATAATAATAATAATAATAATAATAATAATAATAATAAGACTAATATTAATAACAATAATAGCAGCAGCGGCTGTTGAGCAGGAACATGGGGGCAGCAGGTGACCTGCAATCATAGATCCAGACTCTACAGCTCCGGAGGCAGAAACACCTGCAGAAAGCAACAGGAGAGAGAGAGAGAGGAGAGAAAGCACACAACTACGGGAAGAAGTTGAGTTAGTAACAAGCATTGATGGGATATGAGGGCGTACAGATGGAGAGGAAGAGGAGGAGAGAGGAGCTCAGTGCATCATAGGAAGTCTCCGGCAGTCTAGGCCTATAGCAGCATAACTAAGGGGTGGCTCAGGGGTCACCTGAGTCAGCCCTACTATAAGCTTTATCAAAGAGGAAAGTCTTAAGCCTACTCTTAAATGTGAGGAGGTTGTCCGCCTCCCGTACACAAACTGGGATCTGGTTCCACAGGAGAGGAGCTTGATAGCTGAAGGCTCTGGCTCCCATTCTACTTTTAGAGACTCTAGGAACCACAAGGAACCCTGCATTCTGGGAGCGCAGTGCTCTAGTGGGGTAATAGGGTACTATGAGCTCTTTAAGATATGATGGTGCCTGACCATTTAGGACTTTGAAGGTAAGGAGAAGGATTTTAAATTCTATTCTGGATTTTACAGGGAGCCAGTGTAGAGAAGCTAATATTGGAGAGATATGATCTCTTTTCCTGGTTCTTGTCAGTAAACGTGCTGCAGCATTCTGGATCAGCTGGAGAGTCTTAAGGGACTTATTGGGGCAGCCTGATAGTAGAGAGTTGCAATAGTCCAGCCTAGATGTAACAAATGCATGGACTATTTTTTCTGCATCTGTTTGAGACAGGATGTGCCTGATTTTTGCAATGTTACGTAAGTGAAAAAAGGCAGTCCTTGAAGTTTGTTTTATGTGGGAGTTAAAGAACATATCCTGATCAAAGATAACTCCAAGATTCCTTAAGGTGGTGCTGGAGGCCAGGGCAATGCCATCTAGAGAAACTATATCTTTAGATCATGTGTTTCGGAGGTCACCTTTTTTGGTTATGTGCAAACTATAATACCATTAGATTATTAATTTTGGGCAGTCATGTTTTAGTAATTTCAGTTAGCAGATCCCTTTTTTTTGTTCACGGTCAGTTAGCTTTGCTCGGTTGCTCACAGGACAATAAATTCACATAATTTATTCAAAAGATGTGTTTGTACCATCATCTCTCATAACTGTCTGTAAACCATTGCTCTTTGTGGAGGCTTTTACACAGACAGAGGAGGTTCGATAAAAGTGCAACAAATCTAATAAATTACAATAGCTTCCTCTCTCTCCAGCTCTTCGTTCTCTCAAAGGTAGTAGTCACACCTGTGCTTTTCTTCTGATAACAACTCCAAATGGCTGCCTTGAAAAAGGCAAAAAGGAATGTTACACATTACATGGAAAATGCACCCTCCCTCTCTCTGTCTCCATCTCATTCTATTTTTTCTTCTTTTCAGTCTCTTTGAAGTGTCTGAAAAGATACAGAAGCGACAGGTTAAAGTTAAAGGAGAGTCTGATAATCTGATTGGGATATCTTCCTCCCATTCTCTTGTTTCCCACTGACTCTTGATGTTGACCAGTCTGCAACTTGAGGGCTTGAAGATGATTTGAACCAACAACAAAGCCTGTACTTTTTTTTTTTTAAACTCACACTATATTTGTGTCTCTCTTGATTGAGGTTGAGGGTGGGAGATGTTACAGTATATTTAAGCAACTACAAGTAAAGTGGCTTTAATCTTCCTTATCATTCTTCTCATCATTCATCACATTCTGTTTCTTTTGTCCTCACACTGACTAAAACCCTCACAGCTTGACTGCCCAGAAAGACAACAGCGACATGAATTTGGTTATTAGAAATCTTATGCAACATTTCCCATTTCCCTCAGTAATTCATCTCAGTAATTATAATGTGTCTAATATGTGGGTGGTATTAGCTGCACAATGCGAGTGGCTGTCATTCTCACCTTTTTTTTAATTTAGAGCCAAACAACATAGCATTAATTAAGGTAATTTAACAGAAATACATGAAACAGTTACAAAACATGACACCTCCCAGTTCATGCATCCATTGAACAGATAGGTGTCTCATTATTGTATTTACCTAGACCTGCATAAATCTAACCTTACTCCTAAATCCAAGTTGTAGCCCTTAAAAAGCCTCTTAGAGGAGTGAGAACTAACTAAAACTGTCTCACCTCAACAACATGTTCTCACCTAAGTAGTAGTTAACACTCAAAATGCTGAAGGTACCCAGAAATTATTAAATCTAATCTCTCTCTCTCTCTCTCTCTCTCTCTCTCTCTCCATGACGCAGTTTGAAGCTACGTTATGACTGAATTAGAAGCCTCGGGGGTGGGGGAACATCCCCCACCCTACATGATCTTTGTGGTGGTCTTCCTCTTCTTCCTCACCGGACTGCTTGGCTTCCTCATCTGCCACCTGCTGAAGAAGAAGGGCTACCGCTGCCGCACCGGAGACATGGACGATGAAGAGGAGGAGGAAGAGAAACTTAATGGAAATGCAGACGGTGAGTTGAAAAAAAAAAAATGTAGAATAGACAAGGAGGTTTCAAGTACCTTAAAGAGGCACTCTGCCGATTTAACACATAAAGATCAGTTTACCAGTCAGTCTTGGGGAGTATTATTCAGCCTGTGAAAACAGTTGTATAATGTTTCCTGGGCTCTGGAGGAACTTTTTAATGTCAAATATTGAGAGTTTCCTGCTGTACAGTTTGGTACTCTAGTTGCTCCGCTGCACACAGGAAGGACCTGCAGCAGAGAGTTAAAACAGCTCAGTGGATTGTCGGCTCCCAACTCCCAAACCTGAGAGACATCCACTCGAGCCGTCTCCACACACGGGCCTCTAACACCATGAGAGACCCCTCACACCCTTTCCTGATTATACTTACAAATAGTCTATTACTTACTTACTACTTATAAATAGTCTCAATGAAAACTGTTATTACTGATATTTTATTATGTTAAATGCCATTAATCTCCATTGCACTGGGGGATATCTCAAAACCTAGTATCTGTTTTTATAAATTCTGTGAACTTTGGTTCACTTTTGGTTCTTTAACCAGTGTTGGTTGACAGACAGTTCGGGTGTGGTGTTGAAGGACTGCAATATTTAAAAGGTGTGGGTTTAATCTGTTTGTTGTTCTGCTGTGTTTCAGATGAGGATGAAGAGAACCAGGATACAGTGGAGCAGATCCTCAAATGTATTATTGAAAATGAAGGTGACAAACATAAGATTTTGGATTCAATTCTGTTTAATTTAGTTCAAGTTAAATTTTAAGTACTCTAATCGTTTGGTTTATTCTCGTCCTTCACTGTGTTCTGTTTTACTGATCTCTGCCATACTGTCATCTGTGTCCTGATGTGCTGTTCATACACATGTTGTATGTTGGGGGTTCATACAAATTAGGGATATATTTTTGAATGAGAGCTGTTCTATGATATTTAACATTCCTAGATTTGGCTATTTTCATGCCAAAAAATGACACACATATCTGGATATATCTGCAATTTTATTCTTATCAGATTAGATCAGGATGCATCAGCAAATCCATCTAAAAGTACTCAATTAGTGCTACTCTAACATGGGTTCTTCTTGTTGTCACCTCTAGCTAACATGGAAGCCTTCAATGAGATGTTGGGAAACCACAATGTCTGTGTGCGCCATGACCCCAGGCAAGCTCACCCAACAGAGTCTGTATAAGTGTGACACATTTACTGTCTGTTGATTGCATGTTAGTGTCACAAGGAAACAACATTTAAATTGTTAACCTTGAGCTCCACAAATTCTGGAATCCCTTAAAATGAATGTTGAAGGGAAAATTCACCACATTTTATGTGGATGTCCAATCAGTGTTGATGGTAAATGTAGTCAATTGAAGCAATACATTCCTCAGTGCTTGCTATATTGACTGAGAAAGCTGAGTTCTCCTGCTCGTGGAGCCATGCCGGCAGAGCCTACATGTACCAGGATGCATTGCGCGCAAGCTCAGCTAGTGTTAACTTTGTTGTTATATAGTAACCCCTTCTGCTCCTCGCCGGTGTGTGTGAGTGTGTGTGTGTGTGTGTGTGTGTGTGTGTGTTTCTGCTCTATGTAAATGTACTTGATAGACATGCCCTGAAGGTAACGATATAGCTACGTGTGAAAAAGAAATAGTCAAACTGCAGGAATTCATTATTGGCAACGTTGTGCCACTTTGATTAGCAGCATCCAGCAGCTAGTTTGCTCAGTGGGCGTGGGCGTCCGCCATGCACACCTCCCAAATCTCAACAATAGCATGGACCTGCTCACAAGCAAGCTGAGTGGCTAATCCAACATCCTGTTGGGAAGTTTTCTTTATTTTTTCTTCCAGAGTTTGGGCGTACATGCCAGCATAGTTCATAGTACTTCCAGCATCTTCTAGCAGAGCAGAGGAAAATAAATTCCTCTTCAAGGCACTTGTTGTTGCCCATCTTGTCATTTACATTGATAAATCCAAATTCCTTCACATTTGTGTCACGAATGTTGTGGTTTGTTTACACTGTCATCGGGGTAAAATTGACTTCTGTTTCCTGATTTCTACCTTTTTACACTGGTTTGTTAAACATACACACAAACATGTCCGAACAACATCCGAACGGCAGCCCAGAGAAGCATAATTCCAGCTTTAGCTCTAGACATGTCTCAAACTATACACATACTACTATAATAAGAATAATGTTTATGATAAAAATAATGATAATGTTGATGTCCAGGTTGCGTAAGGAGTCCATTGGTGGTGTTCCTCCTCATCACCACACAGTCCACTCAGGCACCGACCACAACTCCTGCCACCTATGTGCCCAGGTCCGATCTAAAAAAGGCCGCAGACAAAGCCGAACACCCCGCTCCAAACAACGACCTGGAGAACAGACTGTCTTCTCTGTTGGCAGGTAACAACGCACAATTTAACCACTTGTGCAAAGATGCTGGGATAGAGTAGCAGAAATATTTCATCCTGAATGTATCATTATCCCCTCAGGTTCCGGGTGACGCACACTGATAAGAAGCTCCATGGAGGTCCTAATCCATTTGTCAGTTCAGGGGACCAGCTGGACCAATCCCAGGACAGCGAGGAGCGGAAGGAGGGCGTGTACAATCTGAGAAGCATGTTCAAGGATGTCCGACCGCCTTCAGAGAGCTCCAATGGGGTTGCTCCGAATGTGGGGAAACGCAAGAAGAGTGTAACCATATTTGGGCTGAGGCGGGGCAGTGACCCCGTTGGCATTAAAGTAGGAGAGGGGACATGTAGGGAGACAGACGGTGTTAAATTTGCTATTCAGCAGCAACCTGTAGTGCTGGAGGAACTGTTGCAGGCAGAAAACTTTGGAAGTGAAGGTGGTACTAAACCTGGTATCAAACCTGAAACTGAGCGCTCAAAAAATCAAACACCTGCTTCACCTCAACGTGAGACTAAAACCTCAGGTTCTGTTAATTATCCCCCTTCCCAAAGTAAGAATCAGGCCCATGACTCTAGCTCTGCTCCTGAGGATGGCTCTAAACGTGGGCCCAGTAATGAACCTTGTACGAACCTTATGATCAAACCTTCCATTGGGAGTACAGCAGCTTCTGCCCCCAGCTCTCTTCCAATTCCATCTCCTGCTTCGTCTGGACAGATCTTTAAGACAATAGAGAAACGAGGAGATCTTGAGGATAAGGTGTTAAAAAATGAAGATGCATACGATCCTGGGCCGCTACAGACCTCTACACCTATTGCCCCCATGCCTGGATCCATTCCAGGTTTCACTCCTGTCATTTCTACAGGTCAACCTGAAACATTTTCTAGGACAGGTTTTCTAGTTACCCAAACTTCCCCTGACCCAAGCTCCAGCACAGATCTGGAACCAGGTTTTGGTGCTAGCCTAGCTTTAATAAGCTCACGTTCATCCCCTCCATCTTCATTTCAAATAAAGACCCCATCTTCATCCTCTTCGTTAAAAACTCCTACCTCACCCCTGGCGGTCACACTGAGCCCCAAACTAAGCTCAAGAAATACGCCATCAGAGGCAGCAAAAACTGCCTTTTCCCCTGCCCTCTCTCCAAGTCCCAAACTCTCATCAGGCAGAGTGATGTCTAGCCAATCCCCTATTCCATCTTCATCCTTTGGAAAAAGTACTAGTCTATTACAAGCCCGAACTCCCTCACCTGCTCTTACTGCTAGCCCCAAACTTGAAACTATGCCAGTATCACCACAAACCCCCTTTTCTTCTCCAGCTGACCAAAAGCCGTCCTTCGGAAGTTCACCTCGTCTGACTTTGAAGTCAGAAAGTCTGACGTCTGTAGCATCTATGACCAAAGGGGATATGGTTTCAAGTCCATTATCTCTAAATAAACAAGAGCTAGAAGGAGCCAGAATCCCAAAGACAGAAGAAAAGACAGAAATAAAGAGGGTTGGGATTCTCAAAACAGCTACACTTTCACCAGTTGAGGGAGATTCTAAAGGTTTGTCTCTTTCCTCTCCCACTGATCAGCTTTCTAAAGAAAGACTGAGCAGTTTGCCTCTGTCACCTTCCAGTTCGCTGTCCCCCTCCTCACCTACAGGGAGCAGAATAAGTAGTGTGACCATCGTCAAAGCCAGCCCTGAGAGCAAGAGAGAGTTTTCTGTTGTCACTATGTTGGAAGAGAAAGACATTTCAACTTCAATAAAAGTCAAGAAAGGTGAGACTTCTGAACTTGGACTTGAATCAGAAAAAGCGAGAATTAGTCCAGTTGCTGGTCAGGGAGGAGAGAATTCTCTTTCATGTGTTGCACAATCTGAAAGTCAAAGTGGAGAGACTTCTGGAGCAGAGGTTAGGCCAACGGTGAGCCAAGAGAAGGATGATATGATGGAAATGGAAGATATTAGGGACTGCAAAGTGATGCAGGTGGAAGAAGCAGAGAAGTTGGAGGAGGAGTTGGAGAACACGGACATTTAGTCGAAACAGGATTGAGAGGTGGTGTCTCATATCGAGAGTTCAAACTGTCCTCTGATGATATAAAGAAAGAAGTGAATACGGCACCACTCAGAGGTCTAAATGAAAGGAAATGTAGTAATAATAAAATTTAAGTAATTATGAACACACCTTTAATCGTTTAACCACAGCAGTTAAGATATTGCAGTGGGATTGTACTGGCTGGTTAACTGACTAGCCAGCTGAGTAATGGAAAATCATCAGATACTCTGCCACTGCTAGATTAAAGGATGATACGATGGATGTTGGATGTTTTAACCCTTTCACCACAAATCACTTTTACTTTACATCATGGCTAACCATTTTGCAAACCATGCTTTTGTGTTTTAGACTTTTGGATGTTTTTACTTACTTTTATGGGCAGCCATTGGCTACCACCCCATACAATACAATAAGTGACAGCCATTATAGCAGCCCTGTGAGGCTGTACTCAGGCACAGTGGTGGTTTGAGCTAAATGCTAATGTCAGTATTCTAACATACCCACAATGACAATGTTGACATGCTAATGCTAAGAAGAAAATGTTTTCCATGGTCACCAGAGTTTACCATGTTAGCCTGCTAACATTTGCTAATTAGCACTAAACCCAAAGTTTAATAACTCCAAAGGATCACCAAAGTTATTACAACTAATCCTGTCTGTACCAAATCCATGGCAGTCTATTCAGTAGTTGTGTAGATATGTGTAGACTCAAAAACACAAATGTTAATCATATGGTGGCATTACAGGAAAAATTAGGGGATCACCAAAATCAGTAGGATTCATCATCTGGGAACCATGATTGTCTGTACAAAATGTTTGCCAGTCCATCCAATAGTTTCAAGATATTTCATTGTGGACCAAAGTGGTTGGCCCACCGACCAACTGAACAACAAACCAACATTGTCATCCCGACAGGGTCACTAGTATGGCTAAAAATCAATTACTGGGCTTGATGTTAATTGTCATTGATTACACAGCTCAAGAGAGTTTCAAGACTTTCATACCATACACAAATGTAATGAAACGTATGTAAAAATACATCCTTAAATCTAAAACTATACAGAATGCATTTTGAAAATGGTGGCCAAAACTGTAAAGTACATGATTTGTAGTTAAAAAGGTAAAAAAAAAAAAAAAGAAAAACTTTTGGCCTACTTATAGACCATAAAATAAGCGATGTAGGCTGGAGTTTTCCTTTGACTAATTGTTTTATATGTGACTGGCTGATTGATTAGTTAACGTCTAGGTGTTGACTTGCTAATGGACTAATTACATTTGAGTTTTTAATCAGAGCTGTGTGAATAATTTATTGATTTGGTAACCGCCATGGTTATTTATTGATGTATAAGGGTGCTAGGGCTGGCAACCTCTAATCTCATCTATTGATCTTAATTTGATTGTGAATCGAGATTAACAGCACAGAGGAGCAACAGTCGCTCTATCAGCAGCTTCGCCAATGGAGATGTATCCATTTAGTGAATTTGCAACAAGTTCTTGTAATTATGTGTGACCCTGTGCTTTTCTGTAGTTGCTTTTGGCAAGTACAGTATGTTGTCTTTTCATTCCAGATTTCCCCCTTTTTTCCTCCAAATTTGGATTGGCCATTTCCCCCCCTGTGCTTCATTTTATAGCAAAGCGAGGAGCTTCACCATGAGAGTGTAACCCTCATGGATGTTCACGATGCCCCCCACAGATCCACCCTCCCCTGCACAAGTGAAGCAATAAGGGCTTGATCTCTCGCTGGCTTCCCAACATACAAACACTATCAGTTGTTTTGAACAAGGGACACCACTGAATACAGCTCCAGCAGTGATGTGACAATAGTTACTACTTTACTGCAAACTTAATACTACTAAACTGATATTACTGGTGTGACCACACCAAATTGTAAATTGTTATACTCGTGTAATCAAGCACTTCCACTGGTGAATATACTACATTTCCTGTACACCAGTCACTCCAGTCCCAAACTATGCCATTTTAGTTTTAGTTTAATATTAATACATACAGTATCTAGTAAAACATTGGCTTTTTTGGCTTTACAAGTTGTTATTCACAACACTTCTTTCTGCTTAAGCCATTTCATCATGTGTTCAACATAAATTGAACTTTTACCAGGAAAATGCAAAACATAGCAAATAACAGCTATGGTGGCTACAGCCATAGACTTTGTACTGATGATTGTATTATCAAGCAGTACATGCCGAGGCATGACAGTGTGGGAGTCCCATATATGAAATAAGCTCTCAGACTACAGAGACGTGACACTTCCACAGAATAAGCTCTGCAGTCCTTAACGCTGTGAAACTAAAATACTTTTTTAAAGTATGATGTGTATTTTAAAGTTTAATGGAGTATTTTAAAGTCTAACTTGTAAAGCTTCTGCATCACATAAGAGACAGGTGATATTGTAGATTGGTGACTATAGTGGAACCATCCATTGATATATGCATTTCTTTTGCCCTCATTTGATTATACAGTAGAACTCACTAAGACATGTTGTGACACAATATTAGTGTCTGTCATACCTGCAAAACTACTAATTCTGAAGGATTTTTAAAAATCTACTTATTCCAACATTGGAGCAGCCTGGTTATAGGTATTAAGAGCTGTATTTTCTGTCAGGTGTATGATGTTACATAAATTATACAGTATATACACTGAAATAAGAATGAAATCTGGGGACAAATTTGGTTTTACAAGACTTGTAGCCTGTATGATTGTCTGACAGCTTGTGTGGCCGATACATGCACTATCATAACCTATGGAATGGTGGTTAAAATTACAAAAAGAAGAAGGTCCGGGTTGTAACAAACTGAAGTTTTCCTTTAAGTATAACAAAAGAAATTAACTGAAAACTGCTCTTGGTAGATAAAGGAAAACACAGCCTTCCCAATGCTTAGCTTTTTCAATATGGTAATTAAGGATAAGGCAAAAAAAAAACTATTAAAGTAATAATCTGAAGCATTTTATATCAACTAATGTTCAGTTGATGAAGTTTGTACATGTCTGTTTGTTTGGAATACACAGAAAATGAACTAGTTATTGTGAGTGAGCCACGATGACTGAAGAAAACAGCTAAAGAAATGTGAACTTCAACAAAAAGTCCAAAATAAAAGACATCACAAATGAGCACTTAGAAATAAAGGAAGAAAAAACAATCAAGGATTTTGATGATTACCACTTTAAGTAGTGTATGTTGTATGCACATAAAATTAGGGGTAAGTGAGAAAATATGTATGTAATTTATATAATTTGATTGAACTGAACCTTTTAAGAATTGTTTTTTCTGTAGGGAGCATAGGTGTCCCTCTTTATCATAAGAAAATAGTATAGAACTGGGGCAGAAAGAGGAACGTTCTCCCCAAACTGGGTGAGGCGCCTCTCGTGGCTAACAGTGCTAATACCTGAAACAGTGTGTAGTTCTGGAAAAAACACTCTCGGAAGCCATGTAAAAGTTGCACCCTTTATTAAAAAAATAAGGTTGCTGGTGGTGCTGTCTCCGGCACAAACAGGTCTGGCACCCACACCGTGGGCCAGTTCGCGGTGGGAAGGCGGACCGGCTAGGCAGGTCTTGGATGACTTGCGCTGGCAGTGGCTCTGTTGTCTAGCCCCTCCGCAGGGCAGCGGTGTTGGTGGTGCCGGCGAGGGGGAGGCTGCTGGGGATAGAGGTGAGAGCCCAGCTGCTCAGACACCTCCAGCCGCTTAATCATTGCCCTGATGTTTGGGCAAAAGAGCGAGTCAGTGGTCGGGCATTCAGCAGGGTGCATCGCTCATTATCTTTCAGGGAGGTCAGGCCCAGTCAGAGGTGTCTGTGCCCAACCTGGACCTCGGAGATTTCTGTCGCCAATAATTCAGTCCTCTGGTGGGTGAGGCCATCAAGGGATTCAGCCAAAAAAAAGCCATGTTGTTGTGTAACAGTGGTCGAAGAAGATAGCTGTCACTCTGTCCCTCTCGGACAGGAGCGACGGCCGACTTTGGCCAGACCAGAGGGAGGCGGAGGGGGTGAGGCAGACCCTGACCTCATCCTTGATGGGGGGCACTCCCTTGTCCCACTACCAGCCCTTGACAGTGCAATACGGCCCATAGTGCTCAGCAGAGAGGCCCACTCGAAGTTGATTGTCAAAGATGGGCGCCATTTTGGGAACCGCAACACTACGGCGAGGCCTCCTGCGAGGCCAGGCGAGGAGGAGAATCCATGGCGTTGACCTTGGAAGGTGGTTGGGGAGGCAGTGGGGTCACCATTCTTTCGTTGGTCGAGGTGAATAGGCCAGGCAGGTCGTCGAGAGGATAGTGGTGGGCTGCTGGCGTGTTCTTCTGCGGCACCCAATGGTGAAATGAAGCACACAGTAATCTGTTCTTAAAGGTGGCTGAGTGAAAAAGGGAGAAGAGCAATGCATGCATTGGGGCTTGCATTGCCCCCCCCCCCAATTGGGCGGTGAGTGTATTTCTTTTTTCGGGAGCTTCGAGAGGGTAAACCAATAGCGAAGCCCGTTCGAGGGCTCTGCACATATGACAGAACACCACTGTGACATGAGAATCGCTATTTGTTAAGATTTTTTATTTGCTGGCATTCAGCCCAGTATACATTATGGACCTGGAGACTGTTTTTTACCAGACACAGTTCAAAGGTTTCAGGTCAGAGGTCAGCATCATTTCCTGGTCTTTATGGAAACCAACCGGGGGGCCTGTAGTCTGCTTGGCTGTGTGACTTGTTTTCTTTTTTCTCAATCTGACGTGGACAGAATGTCTTCATCCAGTGATGTCTAAAACACGGTTCAGCTGGAAATACAGTACATGATCTTTATCCAGACCTCTCCAGTATATTTAGATTTTTTCATGATCTGTCAATTATGAATTTTCTCAAAGTGTGATCATGATAGATTGTGTGTCACCCCCTGCTGGTCACCAAACATATAACACCTTCACATGTTAAAGAGGATTTCCATCGTCCACCTTCATCACTACAGTAAATATGTTCCTAAACTGCTGTATGGTCGTCAACATATTTATTCTATTAACAGGAAGCTAGTGTGTTACTTTACAGTACATGCTCATGTGTTAACCTATTGAAAAGTTGTACAGAATAATCTTAGAAATTACCCTACTAAAAGTATGTATAAAAAGGACCATGTTTTTTTGTTTGTTTTTTACTTATGCACTATATCTAAAGTCATTATAGAACTATAAAAATGGACTAAATGCATCATATAAGTACATTGCATTGCAAATATAGAATTATGTATATAAAAAGATCTGAGATGTCTTAATGGTGCAGCTATCAGTAGCCATATTATTCAACACAGATCTAGGTGAGGCTCTGTGTGTCAATATTTTCTTCCCTCCAATAAACAGCAGTTTATTGCTGTACTCTAATGTTAAATTTGTCTCCAAATTGATTTGAACAGTTGAGGTCAAATGTCTGTCCTGCCAGTTGCATGCAGTCACCAAAACATGGAGCAACTATCCACATCAAGTAATAAGGTTGTGAATGTAAAACCAATCTGGTGGCTGCATTATAAAATATCCATCTGAACAGGTCATCTAGAGTCATTTAAGTGTTGAAAGCATAGTTCCTTCCCTTCTTTTCAGTGTCTCAAAGTATGTATAAAAGACCACAAGGGTCAACATAAAGTCATTTGATTTATGAAAATGTTTGACACAAGCTGACTTGCATTGGAAATAATATCTTTAAAAAAATACCTTAAAACTTTTAATGGAAAAACTAGATTTTAAGATACAATGCTAAATTGATATTTAAGTCTACTTAAACCAAGTAACCAAGTACAGTCAACAAACTAATATGCCTGCGGTTAACAAAGTCTTATAGCAGAGTAATTAGACATTGCCTGGTAATTCTAGTGTAAAACAATAGCACAATTTCTTTGGCAATACATTGTGTCCTTAGAAGGGAACTGGGTGGGGCCCAGTAGTAAGGAGATATTGTTACTAAAATTCTTTGGAACTAATTCAGAAAACAAAGCAAAGTTAAAGATAAAGCAACATTTATCAGCTAAATGTAAAGGCCTGATTGCGAATCTCCAGAAAATAAATGTGGCTGTAGTATTATTAGAAAAATATAGTTAGTAAAGACCCACTGTGACATTAAGATGCATTAATGTACATCAATATTTCAAAACTTCCTACATGTGTATGTGAAGTCTTAGGCAGGACAACTGCCTCTTAAAGGCCCAGTCACAATCAGCCCAAGGGTTTACACACCAGCAACAGTATGAATGTATGGATATTAACAAGGACAAATCCAGTTCAGCTGAGAGACGCATAGCAACACCAACACTGGTATCTGGCTCGTGAAAATACATGATGTTTTGTTTGTTTGTTTGTTTGTTTGTTTGTTATTTGACAATGGGACCAATAATAAATACATTTTGGTCAGCTTGCAATATGCTTTTGATGTAGAGAAAATAGTTGTATGATAAATGCAAAACTATTGTGACAATATTACTAACATGGAGAGATGTCAAGCATTACACAGACATTGAAGCGCCATTGAAAACTGCTAAAGCTAAAAAGCCTCAAAACACATAATTCTCCATAATCACTATAAATCCTCAGATTTGATCTAAACAGATTGATAAAATCAAGAGGTCTGTAATATTTTTTGAAAGATGTATAATGTATTTATCCTCACTAGCAGGGCCTGGAATATATGTATAGCATAATACACATGCTGGTGATGTGAGAGACTTGTAAATATGCAGATGTATCATAATTTACTCTTAACGAAATAAAATACCAGAACTATGCTTTTCAAACCTGTGTGTGTGTTTTGTCCTTGTTGAGCTTGATGACATCACAACATGACATCACTCAATGACCCAGGTAGTAATGAACAGTGTATCACACCAAATAACAAAAAAAACAACAAAAAAAACAGTATATCACACTGTTGGTATAATGCACAATGAGCCTCCCTAATAAGATTCATTTAATTAATAATCAATAATGATAAAATATAGTACAAAAACAAAATACAAAACAGGGAAATTCAAAATCGAACTATTTTCTGCAAAAGATTAAATAGTTCAATTTGACTAAAATGCAAAATAATATGTGTAGAGATGGAATATAAACAAAAATGTCATCTTTGGATTTCCCTGCAGTCACATTTTTAAAATATACACTCATACTGTAATGTAACTGTACAGTACACTGTTTACTTGGACAAGCACTTTTACTGGTAAAGTCACTACCTGCTGAATTTAATACAATATATTATTTTTCAATTTGTGGTAATGTCTGTAAAAAAATAATTAGACTATCATGGTGTAAACTGATGTATACTACATGTTTTCTTTAAAGGACATAAATACTTTACTATTCTTTCAATATTCCTTCAAATAGTATTTGACAATCCACTAAAAGCCACAAAATATTAAGAAACATTTATAAATGACTATTTATAAAGAAAATAAAACTGTTTGACATTTTCTTTTTAGTTACAACTGCAATATTCTATATCATGTTGTTTTATATACTTACCTGAGCTGCGCTGTTTGCTGCTATACAAATATTGCCTAACATAGTAAAAGCTCAGTTGCCTGTAAAGCTAAAGCTACACACCACTTGACTTTTCTTATGTGCCATAATTGTAAATATTCATTAATTTTTCCCAATTACGAGATGTTTTAGAAATTAATTAAGATTCTACTTGAATGTTAATGTTATATCACTGTTAGATTGAATGGTGGTACACTTATTTGTATAAGCAACTACAATTTTTTTGCTGACAAGAAGGTTAATTCCACTGTTGAAGTGACACATGAAGGACATGTGGATGATTTTGCCATCTACTGTAAGTTTACACCACCTATCAATGACCAATGGAAAACCTAACAAATACAAATACAAGTTAACAAGTCATGTATTCTTGTGAATCTTGACAGTGACTCCAGTCTTTGTCTCAGCCTGAGGTGAAGGCTTCTGTGTTGGAGGAGGAGGAGGCGCTCGACACTAAAAACAGTACAGAGGGAGGATAGAGTTGTGTTGATTCTCACTGATCATTTCTACTATTTTAATTAGCAAAAAGGGATAAATGGCCAAAAATATATTCATAAATACAAGAAATGTTCTTTTTTTTAAATGGCACATACTGGTCTCAGTCGACTACTGGAGAGATCTAGAGAATTGTGGCTGCTGCCTCCAGCCTCTGATGGGACAACAGACAACCATTACCACCTTAGCTAACACACTTCCTGTAGGAAAGGCTGACATTGGAATGGAAGCAGATAGAGAGACAAAAACTCTGCTCTAACTGGAGTGAAGTTTCACACCACTCACCTGTTGTGTCAACTGCAAGCCTTGGAGGAAAGACCTGCTGTTTGTCCTCCACACAGCTAGGGGGAGTAGTAGCACTAAGTGCTGAACTACAGCCAGGGTTCGAAGGGATTGGGATGGGCCGAGAGAATGGAGGCATGGTTGGGATGGGGAGAAGCTGGAGAAAAAATAAATATCAGAGGAGCGACAAAGTCATCAGAAAACAAATAAACAGTAAGATGAGTCGGGCAGATGTCAGGGGGTGAGTGGGATAAAGATTTTTTTGTGTGATATCTGTAGCATCATCATCTAGAAAAGTCATGATTTACAGGATTATTCAGGAAACCATACAGAGAATACAGTCTCACTTCCTCCTCCTCCTCCTCCCCTTCATCATGGACGAGCTCTACCACCAACGATGGGAAGACACCGATTCGTCCATTCAGCTCTCCCTCCCAAAAACCATCATCCACCTGCAAAACAAAACATTCACATAGATAATGTAGTAAGATACAATTCAATTAAAAAGTAAGAACAGAATGGATGGAAGGTATGAAAAACTAACAATTCCAGCACTGCCTCATGAATCCATCTATGACTGGAGTTTACTCAGTTGTAATACGTGATGACAACTACATTCATTTTAATTGTCATCACGTATATACACCTGCCTGGTAGGTGTATTGCTCAGGACCCAAGGAAGTGCAGTGTTGAGTGTGAAGTTGTTTGGATGAGTAGTTCTCGAGAACGATGCAAGCAGCACTTCTGGGGGCCAACTGGGCATGTGCTCCAAACGGGCACTGCACCAGTCTATAGCAAACAACGGAGAGCAAGCTGTACCCACTCTTATTCTTCATCTGTAGCGAGCCTATGGTAGCGAGCAAGCTGTACCCAGCATGCGGTGTAACAGTTAGTAGGGGTCCCTTCTTAATACACTACACAGTGTGTACTAATAAATATTACTAATAAATATGTTAGCACTGCACTCCCTTGGGCCCTCAGCAATACACCCACCAAGTGTGGAGTCGACTGGATGAGTTGTCGAGATAATCGAAGGACACATACAGAAAGACAGAGATTACTTCCTTTATAGTTAGATAATCAAAGAACCACCATGTTGAGTAAGATTTTTGTAGTAACGACAAGATCATCCACTTCACCACCCACACACATATAACACACACCTCTCCGTGTGGACAGCGTATCAGGTGGATTAGTTCCCCTTCCTGGAAGGAAAGCTCCTCTGCAGTCTGGGCCTGGTAGGAGTACAGAGCTCTGGCTACACCTGACACAGGATTCAAGTCAAACTCCATTATTAGCACACATGACATCATCTCCTTATTATGAATCAATTATGCATACGCATTACATTCTTACATGTGACTGTGTTTCAAATACAATATGTAAGTACTGATATATTCAGCAGTACTTTAAATAACACACACACACACACACACACACACACCACACACACTGCTGACCTCTGCTCACTGCCCTCTCTTTATTCCCAGTGGATGAGGTGGAGCTGAAAGAACTATCCAGCTGAGTGGTGTCCTCTGCTGGTAGACACAGAAACTGCACATAACGCTCAGGAACATACCCCACCTGACCACACGAATTACACACCTGAACATGTATACAGAGATACGGATGAGACACTGGAAAGCATACACAGTATAGACTGTACTACACATCTTAAATCAAGGATTCTTCCGAATAAAAATGATGTCCTTTTTTTCTGAAAGGCTGATATTATCCCGATATGTCAACAAACAGCAGAGCAGCTGTTACCTTCAGCCAGTCCTCCATGTCTCCATCCTCAATCACTTGAAGCTCCTCCCCTTGCATGATTGACAGCTCATCTGACTGGCTAGCCTACAGTAAGTAAATCAACATTATCCAACTGCAGTACTGTATCCACAGAATAGAACACTGCCCATTGCATTTGCTGAATACATTTGCAGTTACATTTGCCCACTTTCTGGAAATACACCATTCTGTATCTTTTCCGAATTTACCAACAGGTTCCACTGATTTCAAATGAGGTCAACACTGTGACCTTCTATATTCATACATTCATATACTTTGATCTAAATAGATATTATCTAGATAACTAGACAAACTACCAAGCAGGATTTTAAAACTGCTGGCATATGCTGATTTTGACTTCCTCCTCTTCCTCCTTGTTGATTTGTCAGTGTGTAACCTCATGGTCACAGCAATTAGAGGCATCAAGCTGACATGTTGACATATTTGACAATTGCTTGGTTTTGTTTATTTCAAAAGGCATGGAGGAAATTCCAAATGGAATATAGAAAGTGAAATTCTGATGTTTTTGAAAATGATTACATTTGTTATTCAAATGATTGTGCTGAAATCTCAATAAACCACTCTACACCACTACACCATTTATGTATCTTATGACACCATGTGAAGCCCTGACCCCAAGATTAAGTATAGACAGAAAAACAAATCCACCTATAAACTGTACAAGTGTACATTTCAGTGATCACTACCTGATAGCTATAGATAACTCTGCAGGCTGCAGGGTAAATACACACTCCAGATGCTGACACTGGATCTGCAAAGATGTCTCCGTTCTCATCGTCGTAGTCCTCAAAGTCAGTCAGCTCAAACTCATCTTCCTAAAAAAACACACACACAATAAACACATCAGAGTGACATGAGTAGGCGTGGTATATAGTTATTCAACTAGAATATGTCAAAAGACAAAATACAATAGGGGTCATTCTCAAAATGGTTCATCCTCCAAATGTTACCTTTCTTTGTTATTATTTTTTTTAATTACCCACAGCCCACATCAATCAATCAATCTTGTTAGGCAGTGACCTCATTTAGGATCCTGGTGGCCTGAGGGTAGAAGCTCTTCCTGAGCCTCTCAGTGTGGCCTGATGTATCTGGTAACTTCTTCGCGACAGCAGCAGGGAGAAAAGGCCGTGTTAAGGGTGTGGGTGGAAGAGGTGTATCTGCCCACCCTCACCACATGGGGTCTGCCCATCAGGAAGTCAAGGATCCACATTCACAGTGAGGTGTTTAATCCTGAGCCTGGAGGGAACTATGGTGTTAAACGCTGAACTGTAGTCAATGAACAGCAATCTCACATAGCTCCCTTTCTTGTCCAGGTGAGATAGGGTGGTGTGGAGAATCCTTGACCAGCCATTCAAAGCACTTCATCACTACAGAGGTGAGTGCCACTGGGCGGTAGTCATTCAGGCAGGCTGGTCTTGTTTTCTTGGGCAATGGGATGTTAAGGTTTAATCTTTCCATCCATTCTTTCATCCCTCCATGACTTGGATCAATTCTTGCCAGATACTGATACTGTATATTTTCCTTCTTCTTCATCAACAAATCCTATGTGCAGACTCAAACCAACAATGAATGTACCCTACTAACCAGTATTGTGTGAGTATCAAAGCCTGATATATCTTCTTCTTCTGGGCCATACAGCTCGATTGTTGTCCAACAACTATTAAAAACACATCAGGGAGCCACACTATTGCACTGGGTAACATGTTCCGTCATTACCATGAACTCACACACTGTAGTTTATTTTGATTCAATCCCACATACACCATCCTGCTGCCCCACTAGAGCACCAAACGGGGATTAAATAACCCCTGTTTGAGTAACGTTTGTTAAAAACTACAGTGACCAGCCTTTTTTTCCAAACATGAAACTATATATTTGTGAGCCGTTTTTAAAGATGTATGTCTTCAGTAGGAAACAATGGACAGCCATGTCACACTGGTGGAATGGAATGTAACCACCAGAACTCCCTAACAGCTTTCCACCTTTTCACAAAAAAATTCAAGGAGGTTGGTTTTGTTTGTGTGTGTGTGTGTGTGTGTGTGTGTGTGTGTGTGTGTGTGTGACTTTGCATACTGAAAAGTCGTCAGTAGACTTCCTCTGTTCACTGAGGCGTCTCGCGCTCTCCAGCTCCTCCTCTGCCTGGTTCATGGCGTTATGGAGCCACAGTTCAATTCCTGTGACACTGCCTGACAACAGAGCCAAACGGGCCTCTGCCTTCACCCTGCTGAGCTGAGAAAGGAAGAGAACAAGACACTCATTTAGACACACAGACAGAAGCTGGATTTTGTTCTGAATATTACATTTTGATTTGTCAAATTACTACTAACAAGTCCCACACTACAGTACAGTATGTGAATTGTTTATTTTCCTCCGTTTTGCTGGTGGATGTGTTTTTTCGAAAATGATTTGCATCAGATTTTTACGTGAGCTTTTATTTAGGTTGGATGGAAACTTTTTGCGTAAAAAATCCTACTAATAACTCGGTCAAATCTGAACACACAGACATGATACACATATATTTAGATTCAGTGTGACTTAGACGTCCCAGGGATATCTGAATTATCACAATAACACATCCATAAATACACTTAGAAATCATAGAAAAAAGACCCTCCTCAATTTTGTCTGAAGGGGAGGCCATGGTGTTAGACAGAGCAGGATGCAGCGCATCCTTCCCTCTTAGTGCTTGGTCAACAGACCCCTCCACTACTACCCCTGCTGTAAGCAGAATGTCTGTAGATAGCATAGATGTAGGACATCTGCTGGTGGAAAGCACAGAGATTTGGGATGATGTCCACTTTGAGCTGAACGATCGTCGAGGAGAATGGAATATTCTTCTTGTGCATCTCCACTAGTTTCACCATGATGAGGAGGGCCACAAATCCTTAATACATGTCCCCAGTGGCCTTTTTATCCTTTCTCTCTTTGCTTGACTTGCTACTCTTTTATTCTTAATGATAGATAATAGGCATTTTTTATTAGACAAAATGTTGTTGTGTTAATAATGCATAAAAACCCTATATTTTTTAGTTACATTGATGTGATCGCTCTCTATGGTTTCAACTACAACATCTTGAATATTATCAGTTAATTAGTAATCAGTAACTCAGGTCTTTCCAAATCTTTTTTAAATCAGTCTTACATGTCTTGATTTATGAAATGTCATCAACTGTACAATTCAGCTCACAAATGATTTTATAGTTTTGCTTCTTGGAGATATTTTGATTCTGTTTTTTTTATTGGAAATGTATGGGTTTATATGTTTTCTTCTATAAATTAAAGGAGGAGGGAGAGGCTGAGAGCAGAATGGTAACAGGATGAGGTGAAGAGGAGAAAAGACACTGTGGCTAACTCACATGTTGGATTTTTTTTTACCTGTGAGAAAAAGAAAACACATTTAAAAAACTGAGAAGAAGTGGAATGGAAAGATGTACCTTGGCTTTCCTGAAGCTGTCCTGCACTTCTGCTATCTTCTGCTCCACACGGAGCCCCGTCTCCCCTGACAAGAGCTTCAACCGACTCTCTAATGTCTGTAGGGCCTAGGGAGAAACATGGATAGAGACATACAGAAACATAAAAACACATTTACTACTTACTTCAAATGCAAACTGTCCATTCCACAGCTTATAGTTTTATCTGATCCATTCACGAAAAGCAATTCTGCAGCAACACATCAGCATTAGCACGTGTGCATTGTTAGCTGCATCAACAATAATGCAGAGGTGCTAATTTATCCAAACTGTCACATTTTTGTTCACTCAATCCATACAGAATTTTAAAATCAGTGAACAACAGAAGTGATGATGGTAATTTAGAGTTGTTGTTTCTGCTGATTGTTTTATGCATTTTAAAATATAGATGTCAAATATTAGAATAAACTTGACCAATCCAAGGGACAAGCACTCATTAGCTCAGGGGTATCCTGGTTTTTCAACTTTGAAATCAAAATCTCACCCTCTCTCCCTGGGTGACGATTTTGTAGTCTTTAGCAGCTTTTGTAGCCCATTTCTTGGCCTCCTTCACCAGACATCCCTCTCCTCCTGGAGCACAAACCTCCTGTAGAGCAGATACCTGCACAACAGAGCGACAAATATCCCTCTATTCATTCCTTAGCTTTCCATGTGCCATGTCACGGGGAAACCCTTTTGTTTTGTTTTTCTGGGGTTTTTTATTGACAAAAGGATAATATACAAACATTCAGGTAAACAATAGCAGCACATATACATATATCTATACACATATATACACACTATATATACAGTGTATACACAGCTCAAAAAAATTAAAGAAACACTTTGAAAACACATCAGATCTCAATGGGAAAAAAAATCATGCTGGATATCTATACTGATATGGGCTGGGTAATGTGTTAGGAACGAAAGGATGCCACATCGTTTGATGGAAATGAAAATTATCAACCTACAGAGGGCTGAATGTGCTTGTATGCATGCCTGACAACGTCGGGGCATGCTCCTAATGAGACGACGGATGGTGTCCTGGGGTATCTCCACCCAGATCTGGACCAGGGAATCACTGAGCTCCTGGAATCTGAGGTGCAACCTGGCGGCATCTGGTGGACCGAGACATAATGTCCCAGAGGTTTTCTATTGGATTTAGGTCAGGCGAGCGTGGGGGCCAGTCAATGGTATCAATTCCATCATCTTCCAGGAACTGCCTGCATACTCTCGCCACATGAGGCCGGGCATTGTCGTGCACCAGGAGGAACCCAGGACCCACTGCACCAGCGTAGGGCCTGACAATGGGTCCAAGGATTCCATCCCAATAGCTAATGGCAGTCAGGGTGCCGTTGTCTAGCCTGTAGAGGTCTGTGCGTCCCTCTATGGATATGCCTCCCCAGACCATCACCGACCCACCACCAAACCGGTCATGCTGAACGATGTTACAGGCAGCATAACGTTCTCCACAGCTTCTCCAGACCCTTTCACGTCTGTCACATGTGCTCAGGGTGAACCTGCTCTCATCTGTGAAAAGCACAGGGCGCCAGTGGCTGACCTGCCAATTCTGGTGTTCTATGGCAAATGCCAATCGAGCTCCACGGTGCCGGGCAGTGAGCACAGGGCCCACCAGAGGACGTCGGGCCCTCAGGCCACCCTCATGAAGTCTGTTTCTGATTGTTTGGTCAGAGACATTCATACCAGTGGCCTGCTGGAGGTCATTTTGTAGGGCTCTGGCAGTGCTCATCCTGTTCCTCCTTACACAAAGGAGCAGATACCGGTCCTGCTGCTGGGTTAAGGACCTTCTACGGCCCTGTCCAGCTCTCCTAGAGTAACTGCTTGTCTCCTGGAATCTCCTCCATGCTCTTGAGACTGTGCTGAGAGACACAGCAAACCTTATGGCAATGGCACGTATTGATGTGCCATCCTGGAGGAGTTGGACTGCCTGTGCAACCCCTGTAGGGTCCAGGTATCGCCTCATGCTACCAGTAGTGACACTGACCCTAGCCAAACGCAAAACTAGTGAAAAACAGTCAGAAAAGATGAGGAGGGAAATAATGTCAGTGGCCTCCACCTGTAAAACCATTCCTGTTTTGGGGGTCGTCTCATTGTTGCCCCTCTAGTGCATCTGTTGTTAATTTCATTAACACCAAAGCAGCTGAAACTGATTAACAACCCCCTCTGCTACTTAACTGACCAGATCAATATCCCAGAAGTTTAATTGACTTGATGCTATACTCTGATTAAAAAGTGTTCCTTTAACTTTTTTGAGCAGTGTGTATATATATATATATATATATATATATATATATATATATATATATATATATATACAGTATGTATATATATAATCCAGGTCCAGATGACTCCAAACTGCCAATATCTAAAATTTGCTCCTGCACCACTGGAGTTCACAAACAAACATACAAACACACCTTGTCAGGTGGAGCTGGCTGGAAGGTGAATTCAGGTGTTTTGCTGAAGGAGACAGATTCTTGAAGAAACTGCAGAACATTTCTCTCTCTGGTCACCTGACAAGACAGCAATCAATCAATGTTAACCAGGAACAAACAAAACACACTATCCTTTTCAAGAAAAAATACCCATAATTTGCCAGAGAGGGTTGGAAACCTATGCTCTGAAAATATAGGAAAGGTCGGCGGTTGCTCCTCAAGCCACAAAAGCAGAACAGACAGCCTGAGTTTTTGCTTAGGTGTCTTCATGAGTGGTAATGCAGATGTAGTGTCGCTGGGGTATGGGTGGATTTCTTTTGAGCAATTAAATTACCAAACAGGTAGCCTGCAGTTGTTTGTTCTTCTTCTAGAGAAAATATACCGTTCAGTTCACTTAATACTGATGCGATAGCAGATTCAGAACATTCCACATCAGCGGCAGCCATCTTGGTTGTTTACAAAACTGCCTCAACGGTGTTCCTCTGTACAGTGATCGTATCAAATCCGCCCCATATTAGATAAACGGTTGCGATTGGCCCGACCCGGGCCAGGTTGGCTGGAAATCTTACTGAATGGGAGGGGGACCAGAAGCATCTGCCAGAGCAAATAAAACATGAGCTCACAGATTTGTCTGGTTCCCAGGCTACCAAACAGGTGCAGGTGAACAAAAACCCAGTGTTTTCACCTGTGCCAGCCTTGTACCATCACAAAAATGAAGACCTAGGTGTTAAAATGCTTTCTACCCACTCACATTTTGAAGGGAACAACTTAAAAGGGGTCCGCCCTAAGATTTCACTCAGTTGCTACATTAGTTCAGATATTTTGTGTATGTGTTGAATTTCCTTCTGTAAACTTCTGTTCCTTCTTAAACATAGTTGTACCAGTAAGCCTCTTAACCCTTTCATGCATAGTGGTCACTACAGTGGACAGCTATTCAAAAGCCATATACTTGTGTATGCATGGGTTTTGATGCTATAGTTGCACATCAGCTGCCACAGTGGATGCTAGTGCATCATCCCATACACTGCCACCCACTGGCCAGCTGTTGTAAGTGCAACACAAATTTCTCAAAACCAAGATGGCCGACAGAAGGCAGGAAATGCTGAGCAGCTCAGGAATATCTTGCCAGTTCTTCTATAATAGGAGACCGTTGCAGGTAAACAAGATTTGGTAACATCAAGCAAACAGCTAAGGAGTAATGCAATTGTTAAAATTTCCAAGTATTGATTTTATGTTGGGAGGAAATTATGATTAATCATCTGTCCACTAAAGTGGACATCATGCATCGCTGGCTATATTTCAACTACAATTCATACTATTACTGCAACTTTGTTGTTCATCTGCAGTAACTTTTTTGGCTGTAAATCAATTGATTTATGTTATTAGAATGTAACTTGCAGTTTTTGTAACAAAAACAATATTTTGCACAGATTAGTACCATTATGTGAGTAGTGTATTTATATTTTGTAGAGCTCAAGTGCAGTGCGTAATATAAAAACCTAGTGGCAGTGATGATGAATGGCTGCCCAAAAAAGAAGGATTAGCTGGTGAACTGATGTACAAGTCAGTAAGACTATACTACTGAATTACATCTGAAAGAGAGTATTTGGAGAGCCATGGACAATATTTGTGTTATTTTTGTATAAAATGTTCATATACAGTTCAACAAGGTATGCAGGGGGGCTGAGGAGTCAAGAGCTAGGAGCTGAATGAGGGAGGGAGGAGCAAGGTTCAAGGTTTTTGCATTGCATTGAACAATATAGAATATGTTAAAATGTTAAAATATGGGAACACATTAGTTTAACAGCATTAAATTATATATATTATTTTATAATTTTCACATAATATATAATTTTATTCATTGGTTTGTTAGATACATATTTCTTCAGTTGAAACCTCGAACGCATGCTGTCCACCTGAGTGGACGTTTAAAAAACTCCTTGAAAAATGCATGTTTAAAAAAAATACATAGGAAAAAAAATCCTGAGTCAGGTTGTCATAATTCATGCATGAATTGCCATTCTTTTCCCTGAACATTCAAAAAACATATCTCTCTGTCACTATCTTTCTAACTTTTCTTGCATCTCTCTTTGTCCTTATTTTCAAACATGGTCTTCTTATTTTACCTTTCCTTCCTTGTTTAATTTGTTTCCACATTCCTTCATTCTCTCTGTCGGTCAGACTCCCTGTAAGCCCCCTCCCCCCACACACATCTCCTCTAGAGACAAGGTGAGAAATGTCTTATGTCTGGTTTCTCAGGAGCCACTGCAGATACTCAGACAGTCAACAAAAGGTTTGGATAGATATTTATTTTTTAAGTCCTGTCACTAATTCTAATACCTTTGAATCAAGAACCTCCAATATGTCAATGGTTTGATCATTGAAACTGGAAGTAACTCTGACATGAACCCTAGTTAAGCTCTGTATTTGAACACACACATACTCATACCCTTAACAAATCAATATACTGCATACAGAACACAGAAAACACAAATGTAGGCACATACCTTAGTAACACTCTCGCATATCCTGCTGTACTGTTTGTGTGTGGCCAGGCAGGTATCCATTTCTGTCTCACACAGCAGGGTAAAATGGCTTCTCAAATCATCATAAACATCACCATCCATTTGCTGATGGAGGAAATAGAGTACAAGAGTCAGTTTTCATTATTTAAAAATTGTTTCACCACCATTTTCAATACTACAGCTTTTATCCAATAATGTGTGACTGTATTAACATATTGGAGGCCCCCATTTAACCCCCGACACCCTATCCCCCATCTTCAGTCCTCAGTGGTGTCATGGCTACAGTTAACTAAAAAAAAAAAGTACTGCAAACTGCAAGTTTATTTGATAGATAGGTAGAGTGAATCAAGGTCAGTCAGTTTCCTCACATTTCTACCAATTCTAATCAAAGTAGTTAGTGTTTTATTAGATACACAACTCATACAATGGTTTTAGCTTCCTTTTCTCCAGTTTCTATGTGTCAGGGTACGTGTGTGTGTTTTACCTCCATAATATGTGGTAAGTCATTAGCATAGTAGTGTTGGTAATGGGCGTTGACTGCTGCTAACGCCAGCAGGTATTCATTACGAACTTCAGTCAAACGGTCGTCACACTCTCTCAACCTGGCGCTGAGCTGCACAAACACAAACACACAAAATGATGTTTTTTGTTCAAGTGAAACATTCAACCAAAAGGAAACAAATATATAGAGAATAGACCACTTTAAACCACTAAATCATCTAAACTTCTATAAATCTTACAGTACTTTATTAAACTGCACTCATGACCACTTAAGGTCTGAGTGTTGTTTTATTTTACTATTTGACACCACAGGATTTAAAATGCCAAACGCCAAGATTTTGTGGTAAAATCACTTTATTCCAATGGAATCGGCGTGATTAGAGGGTTCGCTCAAAGAGGTGAAATTAATCCGTGCAAAATATTCTGCATAGAGTGAAACTTTGGTGAACTTCGACACGCGAATTTGAGCCATTGACAAATAGCAAGCTGTCTTGACAGTGCTGACCTTTGGGGGGACTGAGTGTCCAAAACAGAGTAGGCCACCTGAGCTTTTTAGCAGTGTTGCGTCATTCACTTTTATTTAACCTCCTCTGTCGGAGTAAAAACTGTTCCACAAAAGAGAAATGGTTTGCAGACAGTTGTGAGACAGGAGTCGATGGTACAAATATGTCTTCTGAATAAAATTAACCTACTGTCCAAGCTAAGCTAACAAGCTAACTAGATTGCTACAGTTAGCCAGCTCGTTAGCTTGGCTTTATTTTCCCTCTTCAATAACTTTTTATTCAACAAAATGAATGCAAAAACTTTAATTTCTTCCTTTGGTCTGTGTCAATAGCTCATTTCTGTTATGTAGGAAATGCTGTTATACAATCTATTATAACAGTTCATTTCAAATTCACACCTTGGCAGTCATTTTATGTAGTCCTGTTTTAAAGTGGAAAATCCCATGTTCACTCTTCCTGGCTCTGTAAGACAAAATTAAAACATATTGATAACATATAAGACATAAAATAACAAAAGACATACAGAATGTTGCCACACATTATCTGAAAAATTCAGTCAGAATTCAGTCAGCCCTGAATAAACCATATTGGTTGAACCCTATCATGCATATTTTCAGTGGTAACGTGATGCAAAGCTCAGGTGTTATTTTGGTTAACAGGAACTTCATGTCATAGATAAAATTAGGGTTTCAGTGAATGGTATTTGTAATTTTCAACCAACAAACAAATGACAGTGACCACAGAAAAAGAAAAAAAAAGCACAATTTAAAAAAAAGGGTGGGTGGGGAATACAGAGTCTGTTAAAGGTTTCTCAAGACAAGATCTAATAAAGTTCCAGGGTCCACCAAGACCATCAGGCCTATCATCGTTTTGGAGAATTAGAGCAGCCTGTTCCATTGATAGCAAGTCCATAAAGTCCTTGCACCAGTTCTCCATATTGAAGCAGTTTGGTTTACATTGTTTCCAGTTCATTAAAATGATCTGCTTGGCTGATAGGAAGGCCAGTGCTATAACACTGTGCACAATTTTGTCCTCATTAATTTTAACTAGTAACAAGACTTTACCATCCTTGTCACTGCCCTCCATTCTAGCCTCAGTTAAAATATTTGGTAACACTACAGCCCGTAACGTGCAGCATAATTCTTCCCAATTTACAGTGTACCAGCACAGTACATACTGATACACATGTAGATACAAGAGAATAAGATATGAAGTTATGGAATAAGGGGGTAACAGTGTGGTAACTCAAAAATAATTTACACTGTAGGTATTTTTTAACTAACTAAGGTGCAGATTCTAATATTAAGGGGTGCAGTGTGACCATTACTGAGCTGGAAGTTTAGGTGAATATGGGGTAATGAGTTCTGTAGTACGTTATAAATCAGCTGTGGTTTAATTCAAAATTACCATATACCACTTACCAACACTGAAGGGGTACAGACAATAACAAAAAGAGCATAGGCAAACTACATACTTCCTTTTTTAGGTTTGAGGTACTTACTAATTCACTGTGGAACACTGTGTTTTTACTTTGGAACAAACGGATGTCCAGGGAAAAGAGAATTGTAAGGAACAAACTGTAGGCCTATATGTTACTATGTATGTTGTAAAGTGGCCTACTACTACAGGGGACTTCAGATGCCTGAGGTGGTACAGGTTTATGTGTGTAAAATTGATATATGATAAAATGAGCTCAAGTAATTTCTTAACTTTCAAACTCTCTTCTAAAGGTAAACTAACTTCAAACAATTTCAACTTACATCCAAGACCTAATGCCAAAACCACAGAAAATAGCCATACAAAACATCTCCATAGCGTCCCTTGACAGCTCAATGGAAGACAGTCTCAGCTGCCACTCACTTCACCAGCAAACGTTGATGGTGGCTACTCGTTTATGACCTGACCTCCCAAATGCCAGATTGTTGTTCAGTAGGTCATAGTGTGAACCCGTAATAAGTTCCCAGATTGTTACCTCCTTATTCCCTAACTGCCCCTTGTACCTATCAGTACGCACTGTACTCGTACACTGTTAGTACAAAAATTACTCTGTAAATTAGGAGGAACTACGCTGTATGTTGCAGGCCATACTCTAAAGCGTTAACAAATATTTTCCTCCAGTTTACCTCTCAGAATGGCACTAAACGTAGGGACCATATTACTTTTTCTTTGTTTCTCTCCACAAATACTTTCAGAAGAGTTTTCAGGATTTAGTGAACATCTTAGATCTTTTAACTGCATATGAACTAATTCATGGCTTGAGATCTACAGACCTCTTTAACTCTCCCTTTGGATTTTTCAAACAGACAACACTGGCTCACATTGTAGCGGGTTTGACACTTTAAAATGAAGAGGGGTGCCAGTCAGAGTCACTTCTGACTTAAAGAGAAGAAATCAGTCAAACCATACAAAACAATAAAGCAAATAGCAAGTAGCAATGAACTATACTTCACCAAAAACCAGCACTGCAAAAACAAATTGACCACAGCTCAATTCAGTTTTTTCAAGATGTGTATTAAATCAAACAAGCAAGCAATATTGGTGTGTGTGTGTGTGTGTGTGTGTGTGTGAGTGTGAATGACTCGTCCGACAGTCTCAGAATTCAATCCATCTAATCTGTTTCGTTTCTCCCACCACTGGGGGTTGTGATTGGATTATTGGAAGATTGTGGGAAATATGAATGAACTCTTGACAGGTGGGCAGTGAGGTAATTCTGACAGCTGGCCACTACAACATATTGCTTGTAGCCTATGTCCAAAATTGATGTGAAGCCACTGATCTTTTTCATGGGTTAGCATCAAACGTATTTTTTTTTGTCTGCTTGTTTGTTTGTTGTTCTATCACACACACACACACACACACACACTGACCTGGTCTGCGCATCAGCAGCTTTCTCTCTGGCAACACTGGCGATGTGACTGAGTTGGTAGTAGTTCTTCTTGATCCTGTGCAGCTCCCGCAAAGCATCCACCACTTCCCCCTGTACCCTCTGGAGCTGCTCCAGGCCCTAACACACACACACACACACACACACAGCAAAATTATTCTTCTTCAACCATAAGTGTCCTTTGGTAGATATTTCATTGTCACAGTATGTTGCAATAATGAAAACTTAACTAGCTCCTAAATGTTTTAAGTATTTGGTAACTGTGTGTGTGCAGCACCATGTCACAGTTTGTCTCTTAGTCCCTCCCTTCAGCCACACTCTCTCACCCCTAGCCTGGGCCTTTCTCAAACCGGACCCTCCCCACTTCCACTCCATCACAGAGTGTAACTAATGTTTGCAGTCACACCACAGCTGAATGAAGCACCCTAAATTAAAGGTTGGGTAGGCAGTATTTTTTTTGCGTCAAAAAATCCATAATAACCGTTCAGCGTATTGTAATTCGAGTGGTCTGAGGGCAGACCTCTACTTCAGCCCCCCCTCTTGGCTCTGTTTCCTTCTGCTGCCGGTCGAAGTTGTGGGTTTGGTGGGAGGGGCTTAGCGGAGTGATACAAGGCAGCAGAGAGAGAGGTGGAAGGTTTTGCCTACCCCAGCTTTAAGGTGTAGCATATAAATACATAGTGGCAAGCTTTGGGACGAAGTTCCCTCTGTCTGGCAGAAACAGGAAGTGTCGTAACATTTCATAACCATGGTTCCTTATCAGCAACTGCTGATATGATCTATTCACTCGGATGTTTATAAGCTGCTTGGTTTTTGCAACAGTCCCTGTAAATATACAACACTTTACAATCAAATGAACACGTCTACCGTTTCTCTAGACTAGAGAAGGGTATATTTAATCCTAAATACAATGTAAGTTGTTACCGTCTGTATGACAATGTTAAATATCTATCTTAGTTTGAGCAGTTTACGTTTGTACGGGTAGTCCCACGAAACTTATATTTGTATGGAGCGTCTACAATGACGAACACAACACGGCGTTAAACGTGGTCAGTAAGTCAGCATCGATGTAGACTAACTGTTGGAGGGTTTTATAACCCACTTCCACTCCCCACTACATAGTTTGGGATGGCAGACCCTCCACGTGAACGTGCAAATGGAGTGGAAGTGGGTAGGGAGAGGGTGTAGGGGGTGGTTTGAGAAAGGCCCTCTCTCATCCCCAGCCCTCTGCATTGCTCTCTCTCTGCCCGTCTCCAGACCCTGCTTACTTCTCCCAGGCCATGTTCCTTCCTCGACTCCCCAGACGTCATCCTGGAGCCATCCACCAGATGCCCTCAGACTTTCCCCTGTCATTCCAAATCCTGCCACTCCCATCTGCCCTGCAAGTTTTGTCACCCTGAACCTGCCTGTTGCCTGTCCCGTTAGCCTGCCTGCCGGTCTATCTGTACCTACCAGTAAGCCTTGCTCTACAATAAATCTCTGAAGTTATCCTACTGTGTGCGGTCTGCATTTGGGTCCCCTTGTTCCTACTCTCCTGCACACATCGTAACACTCTCTCACTCTCTTAGCTCGGATGTCCTTTGCATTGCGAAGACTTGTGGAGGCTTGTCCAATCAGTCGGCGGTATTCCTCTGCAGCAGCAAGTCGTGATGCGGCAGACTGCGCTGTAGCATCTACCACTGACCGCCACACACCAAACACACTCCTGAAAACACACACACGCCAATACCAGTGACTGACAATTTCTGACTAAGTGCACATCCAAGCACCTTTCTGTAAATATGTGTGAAACTGCTCATGCACATACTGTAAACCATGAAGGCAATGTATTATGTAAATAGCCACAATGCACATTTGGACATATTCTTGCACATACAGTATGTATACTATACTGTATACAATTTGTACACCTAATATTGTGAACCATGCATTTGATCATTGCTTACCTGTAAATTAATTATCAATGAAGAGGTCTATCTTGCTGCAACTTCATTACTAACAGACAAATTAAACATAGTTTCCCTAAAATTACTTATTGTGGTCTGTGTAAGTAGCCTGGTTATGGTCCCCCAAATGACACTGACACATGTGCCTACGCTACCTGGCTAACATTTTCTAGCTAGCTACATAAGCTAACTTGTACCTATTGTCATGTCCCTGCACCAGGCATTAACCCCTTAACCCCTCCTTTTTCATGTTTGTCAGACACCAGATGTGCTCTTTAGCTGAGTGATCTTGGACTTTGTCACCTGCCTGCCGTGAGATAGCTATGGTTGCCCTGATGGTCCAGCACTGGGTTGCACCAGCTATACGCGAGTTCAAACTTAGCCTAGTTTGAACATAATTTCTAACTTCGGTCGGAGTTTACGTGCTACTAACACTTTAAGGGTTGCACCAGCTGAAATAGTAAAAGTTACAACTTAAATCTTACACCTAGCCTTTAGTAGATGTAAAGTCCTCCGTAAAATAGCGGTTGGCATGGCGCATCATTTTGAAATGTGGGATAACTTGGAGGATGAGGAGGAGCAAATTATACCGGCAAGCAAAATATATAGGGTTAGATAACTATAACTATTAACAACTACTAATTTAACAGTTTGTCAGTGTAGGCTATCATTTTGTGTTTGTTATAACGTTACAATTTCATCTGCCCAATAATAGGGTACCGTTATATTACCGTGTTGTAGTAGACGGTTGCACCACTCGATGTCACTGTTGTTATTTGGCACTAGCAGTAGATTAAGGTTTGTTGCTGTCTTTAGCCGTTAGCCTCTTCGCTAGTGCATAGCAAAGTGTTCAAAGATAACTGGGCACGAGAGACAACACTATGTTGTTGGCCACAATCAGTGAAAACATAATTTTCTGCATCAGTATTTGGGTTAGTGTGGACTTTACACCAGAGTAGCTAAGATGAACCTTACGTCTCCGCGGTGCAACCAAACATCAACACAGTTTTAGTATCAAACTAACTAGTTTCAACATATGGTTTAGTGTGGACTTTGCACCCTAACTTAAGAGAGAACTTAGGTATAGCTGGTACAATGGGCTGCTGACCTCACGAGGAACATCTTGATAGGCCAGATATATTCGTTAGCAGTCTTCTAATATGAGCAGTCATATGTACCTAATTGTGCCGTGGCCAGCATCAAGACAAAAGATTTGGCTATGAAAATGACATTAGAGCAGCCTGAAACATCAGTCTAGTGGTTGGATTTGGAAAATAAAATGACCTTCAAAAAAGTGAAACAGATAACAGCAGATGAGAAGGCTGTGTACAGTATGTATGTGTAGTTACCCAGAAGTGATAGCATTTGTATTTCCTCTTTGCCAGTCTCTTTTCTGGTACTGGACAGCTAACCTCTGAAGAGCCTGAAAATGCACAGTTTACCACTGGATCGCAACCACAAGAAAAGGCAGTACACAGTTAAGGTGCTTTAACTGAGAACCAGGTGACTATTTGGTATAGCCTATGCATTCCTTCACTATCATTTGCTGACACACAGTTACAAATAGTGCGACAAACAACATACACATTGGGCTTTTTCATAAAAGGTGTTCATTTAGCTCATAAAAGTACCTCCCAATTTTTCTTATATATTCCTCTTTTGTCTCATGGCTCCAACATCTAACTGCTTGTAACAAACAACAAAAATAAAATCTAAAATTATTGATATTTGTCAATGTAAATGATTTAAAGCGACAGACATTTTCATGATTCAGTTGCAATTATTAGTTAAGTACTTAAGTAGTAAGTTTTTCAGGAAATGGAATGATGCTTTTTTGTTCTTTCTTTATTCCTCTCCTAAAGTTGGGTATGCATTTGTCAGCAGTAGTGTGGACACACACACACACATATGTGACACATTCTCCACCATGGTGCAAAAAACACATAAAGCTTTCTGAAAAGATGAGGACGTTATAATGAAAATATGGAAAGGGAAGATAAACACAGATAAATCCCAGGTTAGGATGGCAAGACACACACATGCGTTACACACACAGAGTCACAAGAGGCGTCAAACAACAACACAGCACTCAGGTAGTGATATGGGACCTTAAATCAATAAATGATGAGCATTTCCAGTAAAAAAAAAGGAACGGTTCCAGTAATAGAACTAATAGTGGACTAGAATAGCTTATGTGTACTCACCTGACCATACTCTTTCTCTATAGCTGCTCGTTGCTTACTGAAGGACCTTGGGGAACACAGAAAAACACAACATACAACATCAACAGACATGTAATTTAACATGCTTTCACTCTCACTTTCTGTATTGATCTCTCTGCCCATCGCCCTCTGTCTCATTGAATCCAATGGGAAGATTTAATGTAGATGTCCACAGCCTGATGAGTCACAGAGAGTACCTGATCTCCTCCAGCAGTTCAGTGTCCTGATGCTGTTTGGTCTGCAATCTGCTGATCTGCTCTGAGAACACCAGTTTCACTTGCTGGCTCTCCTTAACCTGCACACGCACGCACACGCACACACACACACACACACACACACACAGCAAAATGATTCTTTCAGCCAGCCAGTATTTGCATTTCCTGCCATTTTATACTTCTTTTTCACTACTACATACACATATTTCACTTTTTACTGCACTACATTCATTTGATAACTACCAGGTACCTTCTAGATTAAAAATTCAAAATACAATCTCATAAATAAATAAATTATGATCTATTATTATTATTATGTTAACGTAAGATAAGTCTTTATTGATCCCTGGAGGGAAATTCACGAGTGACTCAGCATTATATCAAGTAATTAAAATCAATTAAAAGTGATGTACACATTAATGCATCAATAATTATAATGTAATAATACATTATATATTATTCTTAAATGGGCCATTCTGCATAATGTACACTGGTACTTTTAATATATTATGATGCTAATACTTGCAGCTGTGAATGTGGGACTCTGTGTGTACTTGTAACATATAACATATTTCTACACTGTGGTAGTACTACTACTTAAGTAAAAGATCTGAGTACTTCTTCCACCACTGCCACTCGTGTTAGTCAGGTTTGGGTATATTATCAAACACTAGGGGACTGGCTGTTCAGTCAGTAATCCTAATTATACTGTTTCACAAGTAATCTCAATGACATATTTCAATGGACTTATATGTGACCTTTACCTCATCAGAATATTGTTCTGTAGTTGCAGGAAAAACAGAGAAAATGTTTGATTTTAAAGGAATGGCCACTCTGACTAGAGTGCAACATGTAAGGTCTCAAATATCTTACAATATACACACATAAATAATTGTGTACAGTACATTTATTTAGAAAATGTAACAAATACCTTGAAGAGTCCGTACATGTACTGTAAATGGCATGCACACAATGGGCCAAAATACTGTACATATGTTACCTGCAGACAGACGCTTTCACTTTTACACAGGATCAAGACAATGCATCCACTATCCACATATACAGTATATACAACATAAACCTACCTCTCACCTATATCTCAGACATATTTGGAAGCATGCTGTGTAAAATGCATTTATTGTATCAGTGTTTGAATTGAAATGCTCTTTAAATTTAATTTCAAGTATTAACTTTAGAGGAATGTAGGCTAGAAGAACAGACATGAAAGTAGTGGAGTAGAAGAGACACAAAGTGTGTGTAAGCAGAAAGCACTCTTTACATTAATATCAACTCTTCTCAGCACTACCTTACCTTTCTGGGTGGTGGCTGCATGGCTGGATGCTGATAGTGTCCGTTATTGTCTCAGTTACTGTGTTCGTTTCAGCTGTGTTACTGCTACTTCCTCAATACTTTCACATATGCACATGTGCAACTCTCTCTCTCTCTCTCTCTCTCTCTCTCTCTCTCACTGTGGTGCTGTCTTAAGGAAAGCCTATAGAGGGCAGCAGAGGCCTGTGGTTACATCATTAAACAAGAGGACAGGTCACAAATTAAAAAAGAAAGACACCAACAGAAACAATGTCCAAAATTAAGCACCACCATGTTGTCTTGAACCGAACACATCACTTGTTTAAAGGATATGGTAGTTCTGTACTAAAAAGACTGTAACTTTGGAAGATACTAATTTGGTTTTTGTAACTAAGACTGTTGAAGCCTCATATTACCTTCGGCTAAACTTTAGCAGCCATTTTCACACATGACTGTGGATTTTGTCCCCCATTGCTTACACTGAAATCGCTTTAGGAAGGGATCTCTTTGCAGTCAGTATGGACATGAGGAATGACAGCATCAGCTAACTCTTGCTTTTGATATGGGCATGTGAGTATTGTATTAAGATAGTATGAAAAAAACAAGCATCCCAGTTGTAAGTCTTAAATATCAACAACTTAGCAAGACAGCAACTTAATCAGAGCAATATTTTCTTTGCACTCTACTTAAAGGTGGGGTAGGCAGTACTCGTCCCGGCTCCACACGGCGCTTCAGGCTCATTATGTTTGATGCCATGGCGCTCGTAACGACGAGTGGCAAAGAGGCATGATGACAAACTGGGGAATAACTTTTGAGGGGGGACAGTGGTGTGTGTGTGTGTGTGTGTGTGTGGGGTGTACTAGCCTCTCATCCCGTTGTTAGATGGCATATGCAGCTTCCTCTGAAGCCTGGGGCTCTCTGCCCTCCAGCCGCAAAGGTCGCAGCGTGAGGGACCGGGGTCTCGGTGAGGCTCACGCCGTGGAGAGTGAGCCCTACGAGGGATATTGTTTCACTGAGGAACCGACTCCTTCTGCTGCCTGTCGAAGTTGTGGGTTTTGTGGGAGGGGCTTAGCGGAGTGATACAAGGCAGCAGAGAGAGAGAGAAAATAACAAACTAGAGGGAGCAATGTAGCCCTAGACCATGATAACATCCTTCTAAAAGTATACACAACCCTTTAGTTTTAAACCTGGATGCCCAAACAACTGAGATACACCTCCACTGATACCAGAGGTTTACAGATTGCAACAAAGCATTCACTGATCCATACTATCCACAGTTTGGTCATTTATGACAAAACAAAAGAATCAATTATGCACATTTTACATTTTACAGATTTAGATTTTTGATTTTAGAACTGATTAAACACAGAATTTACTCTCAAAGTTTGACTTTATATCACATATAGTAAGAACTATGTGATATTTTTCACTTTAGTATATTTAATTTACAGATTCTGACTTTATTGTCCGAATTCTAACTATGCAACAAGTCCTCCAACCCATAAGACCACATAGGTTGTTTGTTCCTAACCTCTAATACGACCCGCAGGAGCGTTTCCTAAATTAGCGTCCCTACCGGTGGCAGGAGATATGACTCCAAAAACAAGAGTAGGTTTTTTGCCAATGACTCCCAAAACGTCGTTATGGTAACAATAATAGACATGTGATTAACGTTGAGAAGCGGTCGCAGTTTGGTTAGGTTTAGAAAAAGATTACGTCACGTTAAATTAAGTCAAGGTTGACTTTTGGTTTCACAGGAGAGACAAACAGCAGTCTCCTGGGTGAAAGTCCTGTGTTGTTCAATCCAACCATCCACCCTGACCTCTTCCTTATGTGGACTTCACTCTTTATACTACCTCACCGGACTTGCGCCTTTGCTGCCATCATGATTACTACGGCCACTAGAGGTCACAATACTTACAAACGTAAATGTGGGTCGTAATAACCTATACAGATGTATTTTTGGAGACACAGCCTCTATGTGGACAAACTATTTGTAACTGTGTACAAATTGAAACACTGTGACGGAAGCAGTTCACACCATCAACCCCCACCCCACCCACGTATGCCATTAGAATAATTACTACTGTTAAATTATTATCATAACTAATTGCATAAAATGCTTTAATCTAAGAATTTTACCTAATCTCAAAAGATCCCGACTTTTTCCTCAGACCTGTATTGTTTTATTGTTTGTTTTTTTATTTTGTCCTCAAAATGGTGACATTAATCAATGCATTTGGAGATTGGCTATAATAGCCTCCTTTAACATATGCATGCTAGTTAGCATAAGTAGTGTTTATACCAACAAAACAACATACTGGATTAATGACAATAATAATTTTATTTGTATGGCACTAAGTAAGAGTTGACAAAGTGATTCACAAAATATTTAAAAAAAAACAGAAACAAAATTACTTAAGAGCTTAGACGAATGAGCAAAAACATGGTTGGGTGGGATGGGATTAGAATCGCAGCAGAATCTGATAACACTCCAGGTGGATCTGTGTACATGGCTGTTCAGTCATTAAACAGTTTATTATTATTCACTCAAAGGCAAAATACATTGTACATTTTACAAGTTCAACTGTTGTCAAGTGTTTTTACACACCAGTATGGAGACAAATAATAATGAATAGTTAAATCAGTTAACATTTATCCTTAATACAATGATAAATAATAATAAATAAATTAAATAATAGGTCTAAAACAATACATTTGCAAATGCACAAATCAATATTATCATTAACAAATGGGTTGAAATCCACAAAACTATGTACGGTGCTTAAATATGAGGACAATTCTCGTGATAGTGGAAAATGCAAACACAGGTTGAGTGTGAAAGTTCTTTGTCGACCATGGAAACAGTAGTTTGACAGTCCATCCATCCATTCATTATGTATACCGCTTATCCTCAGGGACTCTTTTTCTGACTCTTTTTTTAATTGTGGTCTTCAATCCACTAAACATTTCAGAATTGTTCAGTCTTATCCCAACTGATGCCTACTAAATTATGAGAGTGGGATTTTCCAGAATGGGGCTGCTATAGCAACCAGCAATTTTAAAATACTAAATTCTGGGCCATTGCTGTATATCACTTATTGAGAATGAATATGTCTAAGGCATTATTAGATTACTGAAGAAACAGGTTCCCAGTTCACCATTGATAACTGCGGTTATTGAGCTGAAGGCTTACGACTGGAGTTGATCTGCTGTACCAGGTCTTTCAGTTTCTGAAGGAGGCTCTTTGGTGAAATCACACGTTCACACTTCACATGCAGCTTGTTGATGTCATTCTAAAGAGAGAAACACATGGACATTAATGTTGTATATAAAGCTGCACTAACATTTTTTCAATATGAACAATGAATCAAATGACTATGTGTAATGTGAAATGGGTTGCTTGAAGTGATGAACCCACAGAAATTTATTAGACAACTCTGCAACTTTGCACAGCTTTTTAGCCTCTTGTTGCTCATTGTTTTGTTTTTTGTGGACATTCACAGTATGGTATAGTCTCACCTCTTTCATCAAATAATTAGACATAAGATCTTTATAAGGCCATAATATGGCAAGGCTGTTTTGAAAGTCACAAAATACTGCTCTTTGCAGACTTGTGCTCTAATGGCTTGTGTCCATATAGCATTTCTTTCTGAGCTCCAATATCATTTTTCAATTGTTCCCAATAAGGAGAGAGTGTGTGCGGCAGCATGTGGCCGCCGTCTTTTTTGTGCGGCCGCTCTGAACGCTTCTAGTTGAAAATCTCTGAACTTTTCAGAAGGGCTGTGATGTCGTCACTGTTGCTCCTTTTCAGGCAACCAATCATATATTAGATGGAGCGGGACTCGTCTAGCTGGTAACCAAGAAAATGGAGGAGGAGAGGCTTGTTCTGGCCCATGAATGTATAAAGAGAACTGGATACAGCGTCCTCCCAACCGCTCTGTCTCTGGCTCGCTCACATGAACGACAGTGACAATGCCTAGGAAAGTAACTCTGGATTTAGCTATTAGTGAATTTTACAACTTTTAGGACATCATGATTTAAATAAGGGCTATTTAAGTGTTCGTACTGAGAAGTTGATGTACCTGTAAAAAATCTCTTGGGGCCAGTGTGCATCACGTGACTGAGCCGGAAGTTGTAATTACACGGTTTGGCCACTATGTCAAATTGACTTGGCAGTTCCTGGGGGCTTGTTCTGGCCGTGCCTGCTATCCTGAGCTTTATGATATGTCAGACTATCATACCAGAAACAGAAAAGCCCATATGTTGGAGCAAATCGGCCGCACAATGAATGTTTCTGAGTGTGCACATCACCCTACGCATGGTAAGCTTGCTGTTAGCTTTCTAGTCACCCCCGTAACGTAGCGTTATCTCACCACACAAGTGCTTCATCCCAGCGCCCTGCCAGGGCTTTTCTGCCAGAGAAAAACTCTATATGGACACAAGCCCTAATGTGAGGGTTGCAAATGCAAGTTGTCTCATGATTAAAGGTTTGTAGTTGGAAATTATAAAGTTGATCATGTGGCTGTTAATTTATTTTAGAGATCAAGCAGGACTGAGCTAACATTTGAAGGCAAGAAAACTGATTTAAGCATAGGTCCACAATTTTTCAAGAGTGTCTTGAAACAATAGTCAGGTACCCATATACACTGAAGCAAATTTTACCTGCTGTAATCATTCCTCCTTTCCATTAACAGATCCCTTCCTGATTCGCTTTCAATGTAAGTGATGGAGGACAAAATCCAGTCCTTATCCATTGTAAAAATACATTCTAAAGTTTAAGCAAAGATAATATGAGGCTTCTGCAGTCTGAGTCAGACAAATCAAGTGAGTATCTTCCAAAGTTACAGTATCTTTGGTATGACATGTTGTCTTTGTTTAAGTATCCCCTCTCAGCTCAGCACAGAAACAGTGTCTGTGGAAACATAAAGAGAGAATTTTGTACTAAAAAGACTGTAAATTTAAGATACTAACTTGATTTGTTTAACTCAGACTGTTGAAACCTCACAATGGCTTCAACTGAACTTGACAGCTTGACGCAGCAGAATGAGGAATATGGACTTACAGTACAAACAGGAGGAATGGTCGCAACATATGGGCACCTGACTATTGTTTTAAGACAGACTTGAAAAAACGTGACGCTATCCTTTAAGGCATCAATTGGATGTTTCAGTTGAATTTTAAGAACAGCCAGTCCCCAAATCTCTGGGGACCCTGACACCCATTGGTATCAGCAGAGTACTGAACTAGAAATCTGCTATTGGTGGGTCTCTGGTGCCAGGAGATACAGTATTACTAGCCTGAGCTAAGTTCATCACATCTGCTCCATGTCCAGATGCCATGTCTGAGTACCTGTGTACACATGCTGCCAGAATTAAGTTGCAAGTGTCACAGAAGGTCTTTAAGAAGCTATTTGGTCAAGTTGAATGATTTTACAGTGACCTTTACACATTTGAAAATATTTAAATAACTTTAAATCACATTAAAGGCTTCGATACCTATGAATTTTATACAACGCTGTCTTTTTGTTTTCTTTATTATATCATATTGCAGCATATGTTTCTGTTGTAACCATAGAATAGTGAGTTTATGGTATTTGTCTAGTATGGTATAATATAATATACTGTTTAGAGTGTGTAAAACAGTGTTTTCCTGGCTTTTAATTGCAGCTTATTTCACCCATTCAGTTGTTGCATCCTCTCCAGAGGTTCTCCAGGGCAGCCCCACCCAATGCTAATAGTTGTTGTGATAACTGTGTTATTATATTTACACACAAACACAAATCATCAACTATGATCACTTACCTTACACAGTGAATCCATTGCATTCAGTGTATTTATCAGCCATTTTGTACGACTACTGATGTGCAGGGCCTGCAGGCCTTCAAGTAAATAAGCATGAATGTCACAAACCTGTCCAGAGGACAAAACATAGCAATGTTAGTACACACTAATGCACTCTAGGAATATCACAATTAGTTGATAATAATATCTGGTTATTGTGTGGCTTTATTTTAAAAGAAACAGTCCCTAAGCCAAGTTAAACATGTCCCATGATCTACCTTTGTACTGCATGAGATAATGATAATCAGAAAATACCGAAAAACTCAAGTAGCACACATTTTAAATGTCCTACATAAGTATGTGTGCACCAAATATCAGGATCAGTTTTCATCTCTGACATTCATTACAATAAATTTTCTCCATTATTAATGATAGTCATGTCTCTCTCATACTCACACACAAAAACACACTCACCACTTACCTCTTGTGACATGTTGAGGTTCAAACACTTGCATGTATCCTAAGGAGATAACATGAAGAGATAACGTTAAAAAAAAATTAAACATTGAGTTCAGTTCATTCAACCAGCTCCCATGTCTGAGGAGTCTTTTTGTTGTAATCAATCCCTTCCACAATTAACACTGTAACTTATGTAACTTTCTTTTTTAGGAAGTAATGTTTAAAAAGCTATAACTTAGAAATAGAAAAAGAATGCGTCTACCAGCTATGACAGAATATCTGAATTGGTTAAGATGAGATAACAGCAAAGAAAAGAGGAAGTGGTAAAGATGTCATGGGGCTGACGTTGTGTGTGTGCACACTGCAGAATAGAGCAGCAAAGTCTTACACGCATAATACAGAGTGCAATCGTGAGCATTTCTGCATTTTTCAGTGTCACAATACCACTGTGAGAATAACACTAAAGGAAAGAAAGAAAACTAATGAGAAAACATTTCAGTCCATAAAACAGTTTCAAGACTTAAGTTAGAGAGAAAAAAGACAGAGCTTATAAAAGAAAGTGACAAAGTAAAGAAGCAGAGCAGGTGGCAGAGTGGTGAGATAAAGCCAGAGTTAAAGCAACAGAAGATGTCAAAGGGAAAGAATGAAGAACAGCATGGTTGACTTACAGTGATGTTAGCTGAGCTGCAGTTCATGGAACAGTTCTGTCAATGCAAACAAGAAGAGAGGTTGAAGAAATCACACCAGTAGAATCAGCATCAGCTGGTTAAAAGATGAACAAAATGCCAAATGGAGTCCCAGCAGCAACAACAAATAGGCTGCTTGCACATGTTTAATCAGTTATCTGTAACCCACTTCACTCACACAACATTATTTATTTTCCTTGTTGCTTATATGACTAAAATGTCTGGGAAAAGTCTTTAGCATCGACACAATGCTTATGATTGCTTTAGTCTGGATTCACCGCTGACCTTAGACACACACACACACACACACACATACTTAAACACTGCTGTACTATACTATACATACATATACATATACTATCAAATAGACAACAAAGAAAATTGGATATATAAATTATTACATTTGTGCTATGACTGCAAAAACTGGAAAATGCAAAGAGGTAGAAAATTAAAAGATACAAGATTACTCAAAACATTTATAAGAAAAGTTTTGTCTGCTCGTTTTCTAATTCATCAGTTGTTAACAGCTGATTACGTTGTCAGCTGTAACATACAATATCTGATCAGAATTATGCCACCTTACCGGCAGATTTTTTTCCAAGTGTTCCACATCGATTTTGAACTCGTTCATGCCTTTGCATGCCTTTTCAGAGAGTGGCTGACAAGAGATGACAGGCAGCAGCAGCAGCAGCAGCAGAGGCAGCATACATGTAGAGGAGGTAGAGGACCCAGTCATGGCTGATGTATTGGTCAGGATTATTACAGAAGTCCTAGCTCACAATGCGAATTAAGTAAATCAGTTTTCCAGCCTGTATTTGAATTTTAATGATTCTAGTCCAGATTAGGTTACTGTAAAGGTCCAGCCAATTATTTATGCCTACACCTATATTACCTATACGCCTTTCTAAATCTTATAGAAAGCCTTGTTGCCTGTGGTACATGCCTGAACTGAGACTTTGTTAATGGATGTGTGAGCTTTTAACACATCAGGATGTGACATTTCCAAACTATTGGGGAATCCCTGCACTTTTGTCCATGGTTTGATCGTTTGTTGTTGTCAAAATGCTCCCACACAGGACATCTTTACTCAGCAGGACCCTGACATGGTGGCAAGAGTGATACAGCATGTGTGCTGATTCTAGCCACATATCAGTGAGATCTGACTACTTATGACTGTCACGGCATTTCCTCACCTCTGTGAAGACCTGGCCGCCACTACATAGAGGAAAATAAGTCAGATTCTTTCTCTTCTGCAGTTTAAAGGCTGTGGATTTAACTGAAGTTAGGTTTTCATCCAGCCAGTACATCCATGGCTGGGTATCCACATAAGCCTCAAGTGTACCTGAGTACTGTCCACGGGCTTGAAAAGAGTAATTTGTGTGTGCCCCATAAGTGCTCAAACTGGGTACACCATGTGAGATCCTTGTAGGTAACATCGATGATGTGATAACTCCCTGTGGAGTTTTTGTTACCTCTAGTAGCGCTTTGGGGCAGTTTCATACTATTCCACTGATGAACAGGTGGCAGTACACGCCTGAGCTTATTGTAGGCCCAATGTGTCTCTGATATTGTAGGCTGGTAATGGGACCAAGGTGGGTTACAGGTGGTGCTCAGGTGAGCAATTGTCCTCAGGTCCCACATTGGGACTCTTTACATGTGTGATAAAACATAGGCCAAGTCAGGCTAAAAGTAGTGTCCATGTGGCAAAACTGGAGCCCAAATGGGATATCTTGGTCATGGCTGCCTGATAACATGTCATGTTAATTAACACATATGATGTCATTGCTGTTAGATTATTCTAATACATTCTCCAGGAATGACCAAATAATGCAACATTTAACTGTGGGTGACAGTGTGGGTTCAAACCTCAGACAGAATTCCACTGACAAAATGAAATTAATAAATGTCCTACTTTGTTTTCCACTGTAACCTTTGTTCATTGAGATAAAAAGAAAAGTGGAAGTACAGTAACTATTTTTCCCCTGTTGTGCCAGTTGCTAAGTGAAAGAAATAACAAGACTAAAACTCAAAAAGGTAACTTTTCTCAGGCAGATAATATAATTGACCAAAATAGCAAATCTTACTTATTTCCACACAAACAAAGCTTTCCTCACATACTCTTAATAGGTAACAAGAACCACTGTAGTCAGTGGGAGGCTCAGAAAACAACAGTGATGCAACAGATGAATAACTGCGGTGGTTTTCTTTGAAAGTAAAACCACCCTGCCACATCTGAGACCTGTTGCACTGTCAGTAGACACAGTAGCGGTACTGAAAGGCTCATTTTAAGCTCTGGAACTTAGGACAAGATAACTTTCACTGGCGAGAAAGGGGATATCTAAAGATAAACTGTAACTTACACTGTCCTTGTGAGATTATGTCTAAAGCAAAAAAGTGAACGTAAAATGAGCAGTTTGTGTTCTTATGTCTGATTGTTTGGATTTATTTATTAAATCTCTGTTCACAAAGAGAGTGCCACATCCGTATAGTACCCTTCATAAATAACTTAACTGAAAAACTGAAAACTGAAAAGCCTAATAAAGAGAGTAAAGACAGCATGATAGTGTTCAGGTGTTGCTGTTAATCAGTACAGGGCCACATATTTGCATATATGCAGTGGTGGAAGAAGTACTTAAAGTAGCAATACCACAGTGTAGAAATTAGGCCTGGGCGATAAAACGATAGCGATATGTACCTGCGATAGACACTTCATCAATAGCAATAAGAAAATTGTTAGTTTGATAGTTTCACTTAAATGCATTAAATGCAAACCACCATGAAAGCACATAATGAATACACCCCTGGCTCATAAACAGCCTATCATATCCCTTGATAATGGAGCTGCTACGAGTGACATGCAAACAGCCAGTCATTTTACAGGTGTGCAGTTCAGTTGCACTATCGACACAATAAACAGTGTGGAGTGAAAAAAATGAGTGCAGACAGTGAGGAAAATTGTTAATAAAGTCTGACCGATATCAGAACACCGTTGTGTGTAAACTGTGCAGAAAAAACGTCCCAACCATAGACTGTATAGGTCATAAAGCCCACCCCCTCCATGTTACATGGGCCAAACTGAAAAGTCAAAGTACACATCAAATACATTTTTCCCAAAGATGGTTTCTGTCATTTTAGGTAGTTCTTATGTTGCTGATGTTTGTTCAAGTTTTCATTTTTCTGATAAGTTTGGTTTTAATTAGTTATTTGATGCTATAAAAAGAGGTTGAGACGTCATGATTGACAGTTGTGAGCGTACTCGCGATTGGTTCAGGCGGGTGTATGGACAGGAACTCGATACCACGGCTCCACCGTGGATCACTACTGCGCTGGCTCGCAAGATGGCAGCTCCCGTATCCGGGATATTTTGGTCTCGACCAAGAGTGCAAATACACTTATTTCATCACCTTAGCCACTTCCACTCTTTGTATGTGTGTATCAAGATGAGATCATTCCTTTATATTTCTTTACTTTTATTAAATTATTACCTGTGTGCCCTGATAAATAAAGTGGTTACATTCAAAGTAAGGTGGCTAAATTCAAAATAAAGTGGTTAAATTCAACCTTTTTTCTCCCGTCCTTTATTAAAAATAGGTCATTAAAAATTATCAATAATTATCGATAACGACTGAAATGAAACATTTTATCGTGATACATTTTTCAGCTAAAGTCCTGCATTCAAAACTTGACTTAAGTAAAAGTACAAGTAAGTATTAGCATCAAAATATACTTAAAGTACCAAAAGTCAAAGTACTCATTTTGCATAGTGGCCCATTTCAGATAAATTGTACATTATATAACTGAATTATAATCATTGATGCATTAATGTGTACATCACTTTAATGTTGCAGCTAGTAAAAGTGGAGCTAATATGAACTATATGAGTATTTTCCCCCCGGAGATCAATAAAGTCTTATCTTAAACTATAATAATACATCATTTGCTGATGATATTTTGTATTACTGATCTTAGTCTGCAAAATTACTAGTAACTTAAGTTATCAAATAAATTTAGTGGAGTAAAAAGTACAATATTTCCCTATGCCATGTAGTGGAGTGGAAGTATAAAGTAGCAGAAGATGGAAATACTCAAGTAAAGTACCTCCAAACTGTACTTAAGTACAGTACTTGAGAAAATGTACTTAGTTACTTTCCACCACATGCATAGGTGTCTTCCCATTCAAACTATGTTGCTGCAATTACCTTGTAAGTTCAGAGAATTTGTTATTTACTAAAAACTGTCTTGTGTTTTTAACATGCATGTGAGTCTATTTAAGATGCATTCACCCCATAAACCTTGACACATGGCCTTCTCCTGCATGATAGTAAATTTAATTTTAACCTTTAATGATAAAAATTATTAGTATGTGTATTCGTGATTCTGGCCTGGGTATTACTTGGAATCGTAATGAATTTCCAAGTCATGCCAATAAAGGAACAGCGAACATTTTTGTTCTCAAATCCTTGCATTACAGTAGTGATGCTAAAATGTAAATTTGCCCTGAGGGGGGTGGAGGTAAAAACCAAGGAGTCTTAAAAATCAAAGAGGTTTCTCCTGAATATGCTCAGTAAATGTTATGGCAGTACGACAATCAAATAATCACCACATTAAATAATCACCAATCAAACATTTCTTGCATGTAAAAGGAAATTTTGGCTGAAATGTTGGTGATAGAATAAAGGTCACATGGTCACTAAAACATCAGCATTCAACTACTGGGGGTCATGAGGATTCACAGTAAATTTTATGGAAATTACTTTTTTAAGATACATTATTGTGGACCAAAGTGTTGGCCATGATAATATTTGACCTGATGGTGCTGCTAAAAGAAAAGTAAGGGGGTCATTAAAGTGATTTATCATGATGACTCTATCCCTTTTTTGACAAAACCTATCAGTAACTGACACGTGACATTTATCAGCTCACTGAGGTTAACCTCTCCTTCCAGCAATCATGAAAATGTTACTTCTAAATAAATACAAGGGAATGTGAAATGAGTAATAAGACAAACTGTGTTTTCTGCTATGACATTTGGGAACACGCACCAGTTAGACTTCTTGCCCAAAGTCGGAAGATAAGATCAAAGTCAGTTTCAAAGTCCAGTAGAGCGAGAGTGGTGATCTGAACTAGTGAGGAAGCTGAGCCACACAAACACAATTGGCAAGCACATTTAAGTTTAGCAAAGTTAAGCTGAGCGCTCCACTAACTGTACTGTTACTGTCATGTATAGTTGTAACTGTGGCACTAAAAGTTACACTGAGCAAGAGCAAGAACTAAGATGTAAGATCAAAGGCTACTGATTAGCAAAAATGTATCGAGTATAAAGATAACTGTTAGCATACGTAGTCTTCAAATTAACATCTGATTTATAATAAAGTTAAAATAAGGAATCAATAAAAGTACAGTATATTTCAAACTAGCATTGAGATAAGGTGTCACTTAAATGTAAACGCCTCTGTTATATACCAGCAATTGAGAACAGATGCCTTAAGTATAAATGGCTACTGTTTCTTACATTGTTTTCTAGGCAGGTTAGGGAAACCATCTAGGCTAAGATGACTAGACTAGGCTAAGATGATATTATTTTTCTCCCTAATGCTTCCCTAAATCCTCAAGTCTGTCCTGTTTCACAGCCATATCCTTTTCATGTCTGGGATGTGTTAGCTTAGCACAGGGGCTAGTGGTTGGGGAAGGCAGCTAGCCTCTGCCAAAGGAAGAGGAATGTGCGTTCTGTTAAATCCAGAGTTTTCTTATTTTCATGCTGTGACTTCTAAGCTGGCTAGCTAGCCACTGGTAAGCCTACATTCAGGAATCAACTGGGTTTGGCAGTCATCAGGGCTAAGCTAGCTGTTGCTCAGTAAATTCCTCCAAATGGTAGGCTTGCTGCTTGTGTCAAGCCTGTTTTGGTTATTACATTTTTTATACTACTAATTTGTAACAGCAAAAAAAAAAAGGAGAAAAAAAAGAATTGCCTGTACTACCACCTCTCTGGCCTTTGACTTCTTTACTAGGAAAATGCAACACTTTGTGGACTGGAAATAATATTGCCAGTGGACATAATTCATGGTTCCTCCAAAACATTTTAGGTAAAACCTTATAGTAGTATATAAACATACATTTTTGGAGAGAGGGTTAGACGTGCGGGTGTGGCAGCTTTGTAGTTGTTGTTGTTCATCTTTGATGAAGCTAGGCTGAGTAATAGAAAGTAATGTAATTAGTAACTAGTAACTGCTGTTGAGTAATTAGTAAAGTAATGTAAATGATTAGTAATTAATTACATTTTTCAACAAACTTGCCCAACATGGATCATAACTCTACAACTTAAAAAATGCTGATGACTAGCTAGCAAGGATACTGTAGAGGCTACCTCTTAAAGTATAATGTCTCTTAAAACTTTATTTCTACATTTATATTTATTTTTACATTTAAAGGAAGATGTATAAATAAGTCTGCTTTAGAGTTGTTTTAAGGTGTATTTTTCTACTTCACTAATGATAGAGCTAGACCAGCAGTTTCACCATGTTTTCAGTGTTTTTGCTAAACTAGTAAAAACATGTCCCAGACCTATTACAGCTCTGGACACAATTATCTTGTTTGACTCCAGACATGATGTAGGTTACATTTGATAGAAATATGATTATATTATAAATGCAATTTTAGGCATGAAAATGTAATTTAGCAGTGATTATATAAGACATTATTAAACATAATATGAAACACAAAATAAGTCAGCCACCTGAAGTTCCAAAGTAGAAAATGAAATTTATTTAAAATTGTTCATCATAAAAACAACACATCTGTCTTTGTCATCTTTCATAATTTCCCTTCCTTTTCTTTACTCTTTCCTTTCCCTTCCATTTTCTCCTGTTCCTCCCATCTTCTTCCTTTCTACTCCAGGAACTCACTCCTCAGACTCCCCTCACTGTCTGAGAAGTTGATCAGCTCCTCCACCTCATCACCCTCCTCATCCTCATCTTCCTCCTCAGCCTCCCGTGATGTCTGGGCCTCCCCCTCTCGGCCTCCCTTTCCCCCCAGCTCTAGGTAGCCCTTGGCGGTTTGGTTGACTGCCCCGCCACTCTTTGTCCCGCCTCCTCCTCCACCACCTTCAGCTTTGCTTTTGACGGGCTGAACCATCAAGATGCCCTCATCCAAGATGGGGGTCCCTTCAGGGCTGTCTCCATCCCCCGCTGCATGGATGGCTCGGTCTGCACTTAGAGTATGAGCGCTGGGATCCAGGGTGACGGTGGACTTGCTTGTGCAAAGACCCATGATCAATGCCTTCTTGGGCGTCTTAAATTGATTCAATGTCTAATTCTGAAATTAGCTCCTTTTCACAATTCTCTCAGGTGGCTTGGGTTTGTCAAATCAATTGTTTTGTAGTCTATAAAAAACTATCAATAAGCAAGAATATAAAAGTTCATTCCTTGCTTGATTTGCAGTTCCAAGGCAGAGCTTCCTTTCACTTAAATTTTGTGGGTTGGTTGATCCAAAAGATTTGCAAACTTCGACAGTCCTGGTGAAAATCCCTCATAAGCCTTGTACCTTGATGACTGTTAAAGGTAGGTCACATGAAAAACAAAAGGAATATACGTTTCCAGGAACCCTCTTGGAGATTGGATCGCAGTTATCAAAGATTTTGTGAATAAAAGTGAGGAGATTTCTGTAAATCATTTCAGATTCTTGAGGCCCGTGGCCAGCGGAGATGCTTCTATCCACACTGTCTGGCTGAATCTGCTCATCTGGTTTGAAATGACCATCCTAACTGAGCTGTCGGAGACAGACTTGTCTTTGCCTGCCTTCAGGCCATGGAATGGGTTGGATAGAATGGGTTTCACCTCCTCTGCTGTCTAGAGTTATAAATAGAGCCAAACCCATCTGGTATATCTGTTCTGTTCATCCTTGGACCACTTGGAAAATGTGGGTGGGGAAAGTAAAGGAGTACGATCTACTCTGCCTCACCAGCTAGTACTGAAGTACTCCTGAGCAAGCAACCTATACACCCTATTGAAGTTGCTGAGTGGTCAACATTAGTAGACTCCCATGTGAAGCAGGACGAATCTGAGAAAATGAGATGAACTTTGCTGTGGATAAAGTTAACCTAAGTCAGTCTGAAGCCATCAGGGCTGAGACCTGTTTGTGATGATTACATGTCCCTTTTCCAACTCTGTCTATGTATGGCTCTAGGTGCTTTGTCACATAAGGTTTTAGCAGCCTGCATTGTTCTCTCTGTATCAGGTGGTGTGAGGGTCCTTGACTTTAATCCACAGAGCTCTTAGAAAGCAGACAGTGTTAGAAAGGGACAGTCTGTTTGTGGCAGGTCGGCTGATTTTAATAGCCAACAGCCACAGTAAATCACATAATTGGAGAACAGATCCAGTAGGGTTTGATGAGGATGCAATTTATCACAACAAAATTTGTCATTCACTGTTTTAGTTTGCAATGACACCACTGTCCTCTGTAATAAATTCAAAATTACCTGAACAAATAACTATCAAGTCACTGATATTAGTCAGCAACCCTATGAACCCTATACCCACCCTACCCACCATAAAACATGAATAAGAATTTGAGCATGGTGATTCAGAGTCAAAGTTATCAATATTTACAAAACATCTTAAGGCTAAAAGTAGCTCCCAAGTCTGTGAGAAGTTAGAGAGACGTCCAGAGGACTCCCCAGTTAGAGACTGCTCACAGTCAGTAATGTGCTGCAGGTAATGCCAATTAAACCATATTTTGATGGCAGCCACTTAATAAGTATTCAGTCTGCTCACCAACAGATCAAATCAATCCAGTAACACTGGAGATGAGCCCCTTTATTTATGTATTTCTTGCAGTTGGTGGATTATCCAGTACAATCTGTGCTATATGTAGAATTACCTCATCAAAGTATGATGATTTATTTTGTTGGAACATATCACATGCTGATGGTATTAGATGCCAGATGCAATCTACTTAAAAAGTTAATATTTTACATTGTTTGAAAACTGTGACGCACTTTATAAAAGAACCATCCATTTTCTATATATATATATCCTCAGAGGGTCACGGGGGGTCAGTCAATCACAGGGCTGACACATAGAGACAGACAAACATTCACAGTCACACCTACGGGCAATTTAGAATCATCAATTAACCTAAACTGCATGTCTTTGGATGGTGGGAGGAAGCCAGAGTACCCAGAGAGAACCCACGCAGGGGAGAACATCCTATAAAAGAACTAAAATATTTTTTATCTATCTATCTAAATTTTATTTAATTTGTTCCTCATGCTCCTGTGTATTGATTAATATTTTATTTCACATTCACTGACACAGACCAGTCACCTGTCAACCAATCACAGTAGACCTAGCGAGTAGGTTCATTCATGAAACATGATGTCATCCATAGCAACGGGGTCAACCCTTCTCTTAGCTTAGGACTTCTCTTTGTTTTTTACTGAAAGTTGCTCTCAGCAGCTTTGTGAATGCTCTTAAGAAGAAACTCTTTGTTAGGAACTTAAGTTCCATTTAGGAGGGATGTTTGGGGTAAAATAACATCCTTTGTGAAGAGGGAATCTGTAGACACTGGAGAATGTCTAAACAGAGACAGGGGTTAAGGCACCAGTATGCTTCAACTACTTTCCAAAATTTTCCGAAACCAACAATCTAACTATCAAGCACACTTCACACAGTAAATTGTCATGCGTGCAGATGTAAGAGAGCAGGCAGAGTTTGAATTTCTCTCTCAAGCTCATTCAATGTTTCTCATTCTTCACTCAACCACTTCTGTCACATTTCTTATGTATAAATGAGTGCAACACAATGAATGCCTTTGAGGAAAGATTGTCTGAAAGAGTGGCTGTTCAGAACAGTTATAAATACCTTTGCCTACATACGTGTTTCAAGCATACTGCGGCCTTTACGATCTCTCCTGCATGTATGACCACTTGTTTCCAGGTGACACAAGTTCAGTACTTAGGTCACGTTATGACACCTGAGCAAGTGTCATTTCCTGAAGAAGGCCAGAGAAAATAAGTGAACCTTCAGTTTAGAATATTTTAGCACCAATGAAGATGATAGTAATAAGATCTATGTTGTCTGAAACAAACTGTTTCTATGTCTTACGTAGTAATGAGCTGCTCACAGCTGAATAAAACTTCTGACAGTTGGGAGACAGTTTTCAGAAAATTGTGAATTACAGAAATCAAGTATTAAAACATTTGAAATGCATTTTCTTTGTTTTCTTTTAGTTAAGTTTCCAAATCTGAAATTGGCAATAGATTTTAAAGTTGCAGTTTAAATGTCATCTGGCCATCCTTTGAATCATTCTGGAATCAGGACATAGGTCCTTTAAAATATAGATTTTTTAATTTATCTCAAATTAAATGAAAATGTTTAGGCTGTTTGATTTAAATTCCTTAATGCTTCTGGGAAGGATTATGTGTGATTTTATTTATATTTGTTAAAGTGTCTCCTTGGTTGAATGATAACTCAGTGGCTAATTTGATCTTTTTCTGTACTACTTTGTTTCTCTTGAGGTGTGATTTGCTCCATGTGTCGAGCAAGTGTTGGAACCCTGTAACCCATTTAAAACTCAGCTGAAGAAAAACCTATCAGTCAATCGGAAATTTGAGAAAATTCTGTATTTCTCAGCTCTGAGAGGCTGACTAATTTAAAGGTGCAAAGGGATTTATGTGGCCAGCAACAATATGATGGCTGAGATAGGGAGAGAAGCAGCTGGCTTGTCTTATCTCTCTGTCGTGACAAACAGGTCTGAATGTGACAGCACGCAGTTTTCCACCAGACTGTCTCTCTATGAAGGGAAAATTCACGTTCCTCTGAACTTCCACAATTCGTCTCTTTATGAGAATGTCTGTTTCTCACAAAGAGTGATTGAACTTGTTAAGATCTTAGGTGTTTTTATTGTCTTCTTTGTGTGTTCTTAATAGTTTTATATGCATTTATAAATAAACTTAATTTGCAGGGAGCATTGTATAGGTTGATTTTAGTGGCGTAACGGTGAGGTACAGTATGTTCCATGTTTAGACTGACTCACGTTTTTCCTTAATGTTATCTGAAACTACTAAAGCTGAAGTGAGCATGAAGGAATGCAAGTTATCTTACTACTGGTCTTTCTATGAGTGTATTGTGGCAACCACAGCGACCTCTCTGCTGCGCTTGCAGTAAACCACGTAGATGATGTGGAATCTGATTCCCCATTGAAAAGATTCCCCTTTTCAATGCTTAGGTAATCCAGCTGGGGGAGTTCCAGTGTGGGAGGTCACAGTGTTGACACAAATCATTGACCAAAAATATATGCAGCTTCTTTTATTGAAGGGAATATTATTTGAATGTATTTCAGTTATTATTTATTGTTATTAAATATCATTTATCAGCCATCCCCATCCTTCAACCCCTTGCTCGGATATATAGAACCACATGATCCCATAAAAACTCCAAAGACTGATATAAATTGATGCCCATAGCACACTGGATGCGACACAGAGAAATAAAAAGTACTCAAGGTACGGTAGCCGAGATCCAATCCAGATTTGGATCTGGGAAGTAAATGTGATAAAATTGCTTTTCTGAAGAGTTGACTTGTGCCAACACTGGCAGATAGGACAGTGGTGAATCCTGATGAACTGACGCACACCAAGCAGGGTTTTGTGATCCCCAGTGTTCTGTCTTAATTTAGCATTGCCTACAATATGTGCAAAGCTGGAAACAATGTTTATTAAATTTAAAAGGCCACGTTGCTTGTATGGTTGGTTTGGCTTCTTGGCTCAGGAGCCAATGGGCAAGAGTAGGGAAGGACATAAGGAAACTGCCCACACCTGAGTAAATTGAGTCTCAGCCTATTCAATTGACTTCATCTCTAACCTCTCTCGTCTCTTCCTTTCAGGCCTCCGGTTTGATTAAAGTTTTGTGTTTTGTTTGCACACATCATGCACTACATTCATTACTGACCTACCTGGTTAACATAATTATTTTATTTTACCTTAAGTTTGCAATAAATGTAATTTGTTACAAATTTATTTTGTGTAATTCCCTTTTTTGTCACTGACTTTAGGCCAGATCGCGACAGTCACTGGGTAAGCACTGTGGGGTGCCTCAAGGCTCGGTACTTGGTCCAGTCCTTTTTTGCCATTTACATGCTTTTCTTTAGGTCACCTTATATGTATACATATCAGTGTCCATTTTTCTGCAGATGACACATAGATTAATATAAGCTGTGACCCTGCAAACCAGTTTCAGAAACCTAAATCCCTCCAAAACTGCCTTCATGACATTCATAAGTGGATGTCTCAGAATTTCTTCTTCCTCACGTAATAGTGATAAGACAGAGATACTAATCATCTGTCCAGACAGTGCAAATATATATTATTATTCTCAAATTTTCTAGGTTCCATTCTGTAAACCCCACATTGTAGGTATCCTGGTGTCATCTTTGATGGCAGCCTCAGCTTAGATAAATACAGCAAATCTATGGTTCATTCCTTTTTTCTTCATCTTATATCATACATTTCAGAGATTAGACCGTTTCTCTCCACCAAAAACCTGGAAACTGTTATTCACGCCTTCATCACCTGTCGACTGGACTATTGTAACTCCCTGCTCTCTGGCGTCTGCAAAATCTGATTCAAAACTCAGCTGCCAGGATTTTAACAAGACCATATTTCACCAGTCCTGGCATCCCTGCACTGGCTAACCGTGGTTATCAAATTGATCATAAAATCTTACTGATTACTTTTAAGACCCTGAGGAGCCTCACCCCAAGTTATATGTCTGACTTTTGGTGAATATGTTCTCCCTCGCTCCCTGAGATCCTCAGATGTTTCCCTCTCATTGTGCTTTGCTATTTGTCTTATTGTTAAGTACCTTGTAACTGTGTTTTGAAAATTGATATAAATAAAGTTTATGGTTATAAAGGTTATTATTTAAGGCATTTCTTCCCTGATTTTTTTCCAGATCCATATTTCAGTTTTTGTTTTAGATGTTAGCAGTGGTGTAACAGTACATGTGGAATCCTGGCATGGTCCAGAAAAACAGTCTCAGGTCCACCTCAAAATGGGGATCTTGGATTCACTTAAAGCTAAATCCACTTCATTTTAAAAATGTTTGTATAAGTCTGCTGCACTCTTAAAAATAGAGGTAAAGGAGGAGTACATTTCTGTACTGAAACTAAAAACGTCCCATAACAGGCTCATATTGGGCCCCAGGTGGATACTTTTTGATCCACCATAAAGGCACGAAGTAATTATGATAGTTAGTGGCTCAGGGGGGGAAAAAACACTCTAGAGACCCCAATTCAATCCCCAACAGCCATAGTTGGTGTTGCTGGGAAGCCAGTGAGGAACCCCATCCTTGTCACAGCATTCGAAACTGCTACTGGTTGGTTTGTCTACATTGTCTCATTCTACACCTTCTACAGGGGGAAGCGGCCAATTTTAAATTGGCAGAAAAATGTATTTTAAAAAGCACACTTATCGCCTGATGATTTTGGGCACAACAACGCGTGACTGGTACCGATCATCAGAAGCCAATAGTCAAGGGCCATGTTATTCTATTTTAACTGAAGAACACTTTTTAACAGAGAAGAAATACAGAACATTTTCTGCAGGTAAATGAGGGGTAGGGAAAAAAACACAATAGAGTCACATCACACTGATGGTAATGTTCAAAGACCCTAATAGCCACACTGGGCTGACCTTTAAGTCATTTTTTAACCAAGCATGGGGCACATGAAACCTGAAGAGAGTCCCATGTAATTAGGTTTGTCTCAAAGTGAGAATGTGACCCTGTCATAACTAGCCACACAATGCTTTAGTATTAGTAATTACAGAGCGATCTTTCTGTTGTGATAACATTGTGCCAGACAGTCCAGACCAGTGAGATGACCCACTATGAATCTCTCATTGTATCTGGAAACAGTGTGGGTTGTCCCTTTCTTTGCAAATAAGTAATTATACCTTTACGGTATATGTTTAAAATTAAACTTATGCCTTTTAAAATTTACTTTGCTTTATTCTTGAGTAAAGCAGCACCAGGAAAATTTAAGATATCTTAATGTGTGTAAAATTGTATTTAGTGATACTCAAAGGAAGAGGAAGAGCAAAAATGTAATAAATCGCAGGTGTTATCAACAGTTTACCATAGTGAGAGATGAACTCTGAACCCAGAGACCATCACATGTGCTCTCCTAACTGATGGTTTTCTAACATTATATTGATATCATTACTAAAATAAAATGTTTCTAGACCTGATTTTACTACTTTATTATGGATTGACATTTTATTGACAGACATTTGCACAAAATTTTATAAAACAACCAAAAACAATATAGATAATGCTATATGATATAAGCTACATTGCAAAATTTTTTACAAAGACTATGGAGCAGATCTGAGTGAAGTCTGATAAATGTCCTCAAGTGATGTCACTTGAACCTGGAGTTGTGAAGAAAGAAGGGAGCTCACCAGACCTCTGTAGACGGTCCTCATCTCTGCTTGAGACTAGAGGCTCCAGGCTACACTAGCCACTACTAGCGTATAGGGTTGGGCAATTGGATGAATATATCGGAGATTTGCTGAGTCCATCTGCAGTTGTTTTTTTTTTTGGGGGGGGGGGGGATATGTTAGGGCAATTTTTGTCATTTTATTTAGCTAATTTAATGGTCCGTCTCCTCGAGAATTCAACTTGGTAAATAATTAACCTGTAAAGCGCCATTCAAAGCGTGTGCGAATAGGACCTGGCAGTTGGAGTTAGGTCATATTGTGCACAATTGTATTGTTGTGTTGATTTCCGACGAGTCTTTCACAAAACAGTGCAGTGACTAAATGACAATTAAGCCATCTTTAGTGGTTGCTGTCCGATCAATTGGCGCTGAGAAGGAACGTCAATTCATAAATCATATTTGAGGACTAGACCAAAAACTGTATGTGCAGTTGTGCACCCTGATCATTTAATAGCATAGTTATGTTATCCCCACCTGTTTGTTCATTTGGAGGCTGCAAGCAGAGGCGTCCTTCATCTGATGCTATCAGACTCTTTTTCAAATAGTGTCTTCAGCCTGTCTTTACAGCGTATTGCTTAGCAAAGATCTCAAGGTGATTTATTTTGTTTAATTGAAGGAGAGTAGCCAATAGGCTGTAATGTTTCAGTGAAATTAGATTTTCACATTAAAGACAGCAGATGTCAGTCTGGGGGGAGTGGGGACTCCCTTATACCCTGCACGCGCCACACACACTCACATACACACTGGTTGCTGGGCTGACGGTGTCTGTTTGGAACATTTTAACATATCGCCCAACTCTGCTAGCATACCACACCTGAATCTCCAACCAAACTGTTTGCAAACAAGTAGCATTGCATAATGTAGGCGTCGGTTTTTAACAAGAAAGAAGAATACGTGGAATAAAAAAGACATTTTTGGTTCTGCTGCATTGATTTTGATCTTCTTTTTTTTAACTGTCCATCATGAGTCTGACAATGTTGTTGGGGTGCAGTACGGAGCTGGAGTCAAGACATGTTTAACCTGGAAACAGGAGGAAACAGCTAGCCCGGCTCTGTCCAAAGTTAAAAATACACTTACCAACAACTCTGAAGCTCACTAATGAGCACATCGTATCTCTTGTTTAATCCATACACAAACAGAAATATAGAAAACAACTTTTGGTGGTTTTAGGGTGAATCATGTGTTGGAGCTACCAGTTGGCCAACAGCCAGACTCTGGTCATCACAGTGAGGTTGCAAGATTTTACTATTGTGGCTGTACAGAGGCTAAACTAAAACCTGCTCACCACCTTATCTAGCAACTGCGTATAGATGGAGACACTGGATAAACTGTTGTTCACGTACCTCCCACTAAATTTACAAAGGACCAGACTAGCTGTTTCCTCCTGCTTCCAGTCTGCTGAAAGGGCCAGTATAATGAATGCACATGGTGAATGTTTGCTCTGTTCTGTTCACAGCCTCACCTCCTGATTTAGCCTGATAAGACAGCTGACTTTTATTGTCTTGTGCAGCTTTAAATAGCCAATAGTGTCCATGTAATCAACAACAAGGCCGCAATAAAAGATGTTCTCCTGCCACCAAGCGCTCCATTGTGGCAAGTGCATTGTGTCCAGATGTGTGGACCTCTGTCCTGTATGTCTTGATGCTTATTTCCATGTCTGTCCCTTCCATGGTCCCTCCTCCTTCCTGCTGCTTCCTCCTTCTCTCTCTCCTCCCTCCATCTCTCCCTGAGCTCCTGTCTTCCTGCAGGCGGAGACAGAGACAAGGAGTGGTCCACCACAGGTGAGGATGAGGAGGAGTCAGGGCAGTCCAGCCAGTCTGCAGCAGAGGATCGTGGGTATCCGTCCTGCAGTGAGGAGCCTGGAAATGTGAACTTCCAGTAGGAGTCTCCTTTGAAGAGATAGACAGAGCCTGGAGAAGAGGGAGAGAAGTTTGCAGCTCTCTATAACAAATGTCATTTTATTCTGTTTAACAGTGACAACAGGTTCAAAGTGCTGGCCTGTTTTACCACCCCCTCCCACTTTTGTGCATCTCCTGATTAATCTTCTTTGCTTAATCTATCGGACATTTTCATATGTGCTCTGGTACATCAGATTTAATCACACGCAACAGTTTTATTGTCATTACTATGTTCAATAAGCTAATAAACTTATCTCTTTAAAAATTCAAATGGGGCAGTCAAAAACGAACCGCCTGTGGTCATCTACATACCATCCAGTGGTCTCTTTCTAATTTGTCAATCCTTTTTAAACTAGATGATAATAATAAAGATAAGACTTAAGAGGCTAATGTACATAACTTAACTATGGTTCATATACTCTAGATTAACACAACCCCTCTCATGTAAAACCTCTGTTCATGATTTACTTAATCTTTTTTACAGTTATTTAGAAACAAAATTTAATAAAAACTCAATTTAAACCTGAAACAACTGACTTTTTGTTTTGACCACTTGGGGGCAGCAGAAAAAAGTTGTGAGCTCAACATTGACATATCACCTTTCAATAGTGATGGGACAACCGGTTCATTTTAGTGTCTTAGTTCTTTAAGTCTCGTTCAGTAAATGAACTACTCTTTTTTCAAGTCGTGCATTTTGTTCAGTAGACGAAATGAGCCTGTGTAGCTGTCACGTGAGAAAAATGAAACTCATGCAGGCGTGGCCAAAATGAACGAATGACTCTCTGAGATGACTCGTTACTACTAGTTCATATAAAAAGTCGTTCAAAATGAACGATTTGTTCATGAACGACACATCACTACCTTTCAAGTTGATATGGTGAACTTTCACGTTCTCCGTGATAGATTACACGCCTTGCACATTTATGATGACTTTAATTTATACTAGTATATCATATGTCCTAGTTTACGTACCTTTTTGTTGTTGTTTGGTGATTAAAATTAGCTTTTCTTAGCCGTTAGCCTCTTTGCTTTTGCGTAGCAAAGTGTTTAAAGACAATTGGGCACGAGAGACAACACTATGTTATTGGCCACAGGCAGTGAAAACATAATTTTCTGCGACAGTATTTTGGTTAGTGTGGACACCAGAGTAGCTGAGATGAACCTTACGACTCCGCGGTGCAACCAAACATCAACACAGTTTTAGTATCAAACTAACTAGTTTCAATGTATCGTTTAGTGTGGACTTTGCACCCTAACTTAAGAGAGAACTTACGTATAGCTGGTGCAACGGGTAGCAGGGCTTTATTTTCAATTATACATAGAGATGCTGATTTTTCATCATTAAAACTTACTCTTGAATCATGTTCTTCAATGTAGCTCAAATTTATATGGTCAAGAATAAAGGATAAATCCCTCATCCTTTAACAACCTTAACTCACCCTAACCTAATTAACTCCTAAATTCATAAACTAAATCCCAACCGAATGTTCTCACCTTGGGGGATTTCCTCATCTTTTTATCCTAGCAGGGCATTTGTTTTTTTATAAGGATAGATACATCCAACGTAACACACCATCACAAACATGATTACTGTCCTCACCATCGCTGTCTGTGGTGATGCCACTGACACCCTCTCTAAGAAGCTGAGTCCAGGTGTCTTCTTGCCTCTCTTCATCAGCGTCTCCAATGTTCCCCCACACAGGGCCCTCCTCTGGGTCCCAGACCAGGCCCCACCTTGCTGCTGCAGCTGCCTTCCCCTCCTCCTCATCTGCTCCAGCTAAGCTCAGCCCCATCCTTAAGGCAGACAGGGGCTGAGGGTAGCCTTCCTGCAGGGACAGATCCCTGAACAGCCAGAACTGGGAACCTGCAGCAAGACACGACCTGGATTAAAATTAAAATCAAGCTGTGGGCTGGTGAATGGTCAATGAGTTTGCTTTGGAAAATGTATTGAGTTGATCCAGATGGATTCACAGAAGTTTAAACTGGGTAGCAAATAGCTTTCAATGTGAACATGAACTTTAGTTTACAGTACACCATTTGCTGTGTCTTTTTTTTAAGTTTGGAGTCTGTAAAGTTTACTGTAATTTATTCTCTCCTTGTGATCTGTATTCAGTCTCTTATGAATCAACTCAGTGACTGATTCATTTATTCATTCATGCTTTTAATTAGTACATCTCTGTGGAAAAAGGAAACCCTCAAATGCCTGTATGAGATATGATGTAACATTCATACAGTGTTAACATTATTGGAACATACCACTGATAAAGATTATGGCATGATCTGACTGTCTCTCCAGCACAGTGTGAAGATGAGGTAGGTCAGGGGGTAGACCCCTCCACAGCCTCCTGACTGAAGCCCCACGACCTGATACCAAGCTCCCACCACTGACTCGCCACATCGTCATACCTGGAGGGACGAGAAAGACAACGGAAACAGAGAAGCGAAGGAATGGTTGAACAAGGGAGATGGAAGTGAACCTGCTAACTAGAGCCAGACAGCTTTCATCTTCACAAACTAGTTATTAATGTCAATTTTCTAATTTGACATGCCTAACGAGTCAGTTTCTGGTGTATGCAGACCTTTGAAGAAGAAAGTCTCTCCTCGGATCCTAGCCACAGCATCAAAACTGGTGTTACAGCGATCTATGAAGGGGCTGAAGGGAAAAAACACAGAGGGAGACTCACTTAAATGCTCATTCTTGGTCATGACTAAAGCTAGGATAAAATGTTGATGGTTTTCTGTGACTAAGACAAAGCTAAAATGTCCAGAGTTTTAGTTGACAAAAACTAACTTCAAATAAAAAGCATCAGGTTGACTAAAACTAACATGGACTTTTGATCTCAGGACTGAGATCCTAACATCTAAAAATAGCTGACAAAATGAACACATATCTAATGTATATTGTAGAGTTGTAAACAATCCTGTACTGACGTGTTTAGCATTGGTTAAAAGGTATGGGGGAAACACTTCAAAACGAATGGCATAGCTGCTGGTGAAACAAATTCATTCAATATGGCTCTAAGCTGAAAATATCTCGTAATCTATCTTATCTTGTAAGTCATACCCATATCTGTGATGATGATGGTGGCCTCTGTGGCGCAACTGAGGCTCAGGGGCGAGGCGAGGAGCGTCAGTGGCCAGCAGCTGGTTCCTTTTGCCTAAATCAAAAATCAAATCAATTTAAATCTAATGACACTAATGACAGTAATGATAACGCAAAAATTACTGTGTTTGTGGTAGTGACAACACATTCAGCTTAAAAATATGAACTTAAGGATCATCAGGCTCATAAAAAGGTACAATGGACGGCTCAAATGAGAGTGCAGACTGACTACATGTTCATCTTGCAGTTGCTAGAATCTCCAGCTCCAGCAAGTACACATTGCGCGCACAGCTTTTTTTTCGTGATTTCTCCAAATGTCTTAAACTGTGTTTCAGTGATCATGATTAAAATGTGTCAGATTCTGATGTTGTAACCATCTATAATCAGACATAAAGTGATCTTGAGATTGCTAATTAATTTGGTCACTATAGTTATGACAACCACAGACACACACCTATAGTCCCTATATGAATTTTACAGAGACATGGAGGGACTTTTCCTTTGGTCGAAGTATTGGCCTTATGAACTCTTATCAGCTACTGTTGTGATGTGAAATGTGAGTTCCAAAATACTTGGTAGAAATCATTTTATATGTCTACTGATTATTGATCACCAGAATCTGTTTTATCTGTTTATCACAAGAGGACAGTTTAGCCTAAGATCATGACAGGGTCCGTACAAAGTCATGAAAGTTTGGAAAATGCTTAATTTTAACCGTTATGTTTTCAAGGTTAGGAATATGCTTGAATTTTAATATACTCCTTGAAAAATACTTGATTTTCAACATAATCAGGTGTTTCATCATCTACACAATCACTCACGTAAACCAAAATCTTTTCATATTTGAAATGAAACAATCCCGTAGTCATATTTGTTTGTTGTCTCCTGACGTCTCACACCAGACGTGGAGTTAGACTGACAAGGGTTCCAAAATGAAAAGGGGGTGTTTTTCCTTTCCGCTCCACTCCGCATCATGAGGGCAACCATCTGCACTCAGATGATTGCTGTTGGTATAAGGAATTCTGTAAACTTTACTTTTTGCAATTGCATTTATAGTAACATGTTAGATGTGATGATAAAAGCTCTGAGAGTCTGTACATTTTTGGTATAGGTACCTTTAAAGTGCTTGAATTTTACTCTTAAAAAGCTGTATGAACCCTGTCATGAAATAATGATTATATGATAACAAGAAAACAAAGTTAATTGTGTTTCTGGTGTAATGGGGAGATCATGAGATAGTTACCTTGTAATCACAAGAAAATGCGATCACAAAACAATTATTCCTTGATTAAGAGAAAATAAAGGCTGTTATGTTGGAATAATGAAATACTGTAACATTCAGTGCTCATGATACAGTAAAACAAAACCTAACAAGAGTCTACAGCCAAGCTAGTGGCTCCGTGAACATCAGCATGCTAACATGTTCACAGTGACAATTCATACTGATGTTTAGCGGGTATAATGTGTTCCATGTTCAACATCTTAGTTTAGTGTGTGAGCATGCTAACATTTGCTATTTAGCACCAAACACAAAGTACAGCTGAGGCTGATGGGAATGTCATTAGTTTTGCAGGTTTTTGGTCATAAACCAAAGTATTGGACAACTTAAAAATGTAATCTGATGATGGCACTAGGTAAAGGTTAAGAGATCGTCAAAGTGATTATAATTCATCCCGAGTGGGATAGGAATGTCTGCAGCAAATTTCATGGCAGCCCAGTCAATGTTTTTGGAGACCTTTCACTAAAAAACACAAGGCATGAGGCATGTCAACCTCATGGTGGCGCTACTGTAAAAGTCAGGGGATCACCAAAGTCATTAGTATTCATCCTTTGGTGATCCCCTAAAATTAGTGTTTTTTAGTGAAACGTCTCAACATTGGATGGGTTGCCCTGAAGTTTGACACAGATATCCATTGAGCCCAAAGTGGTGGACAGACCGCCCCGTAATTACACACATTGCACCATGTCAGTTTTCATAAAGAAGAGCAAGTGAGACAAAACCCCCTCTAGAAATTGCAACAGCAGTCCTGAACCAAAGTAGGAGGATGTATTCAAATTAACAAAGCCTTCCTCAATAACACACCAGAGGTCAATCCATGCAGGTTCACAGCTGTCCGTATTTATCCATAAAAGCTCCAGTTTTATGCCTTTTGTGGCCCTTTTTAATATCTGAAGATATTATGAACTCATTCTGTCTTCTTTCTGTGGTGATGTTGTAATGCTATGGTTTGGTTCTTGCAATATATGCATCCACACATGCCAACCAGGATCAGGATTAATCATCATGTGACCAAAAAAGATGTTTACACCCTAAATTCTCATGGTGGATATTCTGACTTTTACAAACACGGGTGTGAGAAAGGTCTATTTCTTTGCCGGGGAAAAGCCTTACCATAGAGCTGGGTAATGTGCTCCAGATCTTGGGGTCCCAGGTGGTAGTTGAGAGGGTCTCCAGCAGGACCCTGGTAGTATGGCCTCATCACTGAGTAGCGGGATGAGGAGTGAGCAAGGCCCAGTGCATGGCCAAACTCATGGACCAGCACTGTGAACAGGTCAGTACCCTCAGAGGCTGGGAAGGCAGAAGAGTGGAAGAGAGGAAAACAGACAGATAAAGAGAACAATGAGCTGATAAGAAGGTTTAGCGGTGTTTAGTTCTAATAAAAATGTGTCTTCTTAACTTACAGTTACAAATAAAGTTGCCTTGCCTAATATTAAATCCTGTCTTTAACTTTTGGTAGAGGGTGATTGTGATGTCTGATTTGGCCTAAAGCCCTGCAACCTTACAAAAGGATGCAATGTTCATTACACACCACAAGATAGAGCTGTTGGACAGAACAAACATCTGAATTTTGCTGAAAAGGCCACTACAGAACAGACTGGAGTCAACTTATTCAAGAACGTTTTTCCACTGGCGAGCATGAATGTACTCAGCAAATTTCATGGCAATCCATTAGTTAATCTTTGTACAAAATCGATAATTTGGATAATTTGGCACTAGGGGAAGGGTCACGTAATAACCCAACCCTACACTGTAAAAATGCCAGCTTACATTCTTTGACACAAATAATAAATAGAAGTTGTTATCAGCATTTAAAGTAAAAACTGAAATTGTGCCAACAAGTGAAGCGATTCATTTGCTTCAACAAAAGTGAGTCTTGATAACTTTGAATCCTAATCTGTGATTCATTACAAAGCGAGAAAGTTCTGTTAACTTGTGTTCTTTGGGTCCTTCTCCTGCATTCCTGTTACCGTTCTTGCGCATCTGTGACAAATGATTTGTTAAAGAACTTTCATTGTTCATTTTTTTTCATTGCTAATGAATATACTGGATATCAAAGTGCATTATATCCATCGTTACATCCATGTTAGATGTGGCAACAATCACGAGCAGAATCTGGTTAGATCTTGGGACGTCACTGTGCAATAAAGATGTAATAATATTAGAACTGTGCAGAAGTTTTCTTAACATTGTTCCACCTGGCTGTCTGAAGGCCCACTCCTCCTCTGCATCCAAATGAACTCCTCCTGCCCGGTCAGGGTCTGATGGGAAGAAAGCATGGCCGACTGCACCACCTGCTCCATCAAAGGGATAGCCATCGCCATGGTAACCATGAAGGAAGTCTACTTGTAGGTCAGCTCCCTCGGGACTGCCCACCTGAAGTCAAAGGGCAAGAGAAAGGAGAGGCTTGATCGTGATTTTCAGGACAAATTTGGGCAAACTACAAAGGGCAAAGGGCAGGCAGTATAACTAGGCATGGGTAGTTCATCAGACAAATGTACCAACCTCGTGGAACTCCAGGGGTGTTGGCTCTGCCCACACTCGTAAAGCGTAAAAGACCAGTGAGCGAATCATTTCCCGGGAAAGATGGGAAGAAGAGGGGTATGATTGCAACCTAAGAATATAACAGAGTGTGTTTGTGTGTAAGAGAGAGACAGTGGGAAAGACCTTACCCAGTCACAAGTGACCTAAAGCAAATAAATGTGTGTCTGTAAAACACTAAGATCTCTATTCTAATTGTAAATAGAAAATTCTCATGCTTGGTCCAGTTTGCCAGATCATAATCTGGTATAGATTACAAGAATTTAATCTTATCCAACCTCCAGTTAATATTCCTGCGTGTCCACGTGGAGATAGCCCTTCTCCTCCTCATGTTTCTCCCCTCTTGTTTGGCTGGTGATTTGGATGGTTCATCCTGGTCAGGTAGGGAGCAGCGTGGACTGTTCATCAACGCCGTTGTCTCCTTATCTGAACACACCAAAGCACAGAAGAACCAGAGGAGACTCAAGGAGACCCATATAGAACACCAGATTCAAGAAGGAGTAGCCTAAACATCAGTGTGAAGTGTTAAAGCAAAGCATACAGCTTCTCACAGCCACTGTCTGTAATCCTTACCTACAACTCCAGTGTCTCTGAGGCCTGCAAACCTCTGCATGGCCCTGACAGCGTTAGTGACAGCTGTCCAGGCCTGTAGCTGACCAGTGGAGGGGTCTGAGGGTGGGAGGTATCCATACTTTATCAACCAATCCTATGAGCAGAGAAGAGACAGTCATCTTGAACAGGTTCCCCAAACATTTCATCTAAACTAAGTAGAGAAAATACAGTGACACCTGGTAACACTGAGGAAACATGTTGAAAGTGTCTGCAAACGCAAAATGGTCATACTGAACCTTTTGTTTAGGCAACTCAAAGCACTTGATTAAGGTTCCTGAATAATCATGGTCCATGATTAAAGCATCTATGCTGGGATAGATGGTTGGCTGTACAAAGCACAGGTCTCTGACAGTGGATCAAAATGTCCTGTCTCATGCATCAGGTCAGCATTATTGCCTGGCTTCCTTCCTGTGACATCTGTGCAAGGATGTCACACTTCCTGGATTGGAAAACCCACTCTGTAGAATGCAGTACAATTCAAAAGCAGCAAAAACTACATCCTCCAAAAATGACCGTAAAGTTGAATCAACACATCTCTAAAATAGTTTCAAGGAAAACTATTATAACATATATATTATATATTATATATTATAATATTATAACCTTCATAAGGTAGCATTAATTTCAGTGCTGTTGTATTAGACTGCATTAGTTTTAACTAGGTGTACCTAATAAACAGTGTATATACGTATATAAGCTGGAGGCAATGGCATCAGATTGTGTCCTCAACCATGATTTCATTCAAGAGTTTGTGTGAGTGGGGCACTTTCAGATTCAAGATGTACAAATAATTCAAGTGCACAAATCAGTTGTAGTAACATCATCAGGTGAGTTGGACTAACTGGTACCCAAGTTCAAAATCCAGACTCAAGGTCCTATAAAATGGCTTTTGAGCCGGACTGTAACCACAGCATTTTATGTCAATCTTGTTTGAACTGTTGCTCAAACGGTCACCTACAACTTGTGTTGCTCCTGCTAGTGATAATTAGCATATGAGTTGATATAAAGAAGCTGAGAGTCAGATATGATTCACAGTGATTCACAGGCCACCCTTTAGGTGGTCCCTTTGAAAAGTTCATGCTGTTTCTTTTACCACCAGTTGGGCGCTCTCATCTTCAGTTGGTGTCACTGGTGCAGAGGAGGGTGTGGGGGTTACATCAGCAGTGGAGGCTTTCCATCCGTTGCTCAGACACAGAAAAAGAATCAACATCTTCATCTTGGCTGCATGTTTCTGCAGGAAATATTCACTTAAGAGAAATCTTCAACCCCACTTGTAAATCCATTAGAGTCTGATCCCTGGAGTGAAATCAAAAAATAAAATGAAAATGAAAAATTTAGAGACGAATTCCAATTGCAGCTGCACATACTGACAGAATACATCAATCAAAATGACATAATTTATAGTTGGAAAATGTAGCATTAACTGAGGCCATATTTTTTAGTATAAGAACATGTTAAAGTAGAAAAGTGTAGAACACACTAATGAAACACCAAAAATATAAATAATAAATAGTGTTTCACTAATGTTGTTGTAACAATTTCTCTATTTTAATTCAGTTTTTATGTTTATAAAACTGTTGAAATGTTCATAATAATCAAACAAGTGGCATCTAAAAGACTTTCCTCACCAGAAACCAACAGTATTGTTGGTTTGTTAAAATTCTTAAAACTGCCTATATTTATGTACATTTTCCTGACAAGCAGTCCTGCAATTAATGACTGTTCTGTGTCACAAGTGAAGGTGAAATTATCGTGACATTGTTGTAGTGCCATGGCGCCTTGTAGGGAGGAGCTGGGGTTTATGGTTGGTTCTCCAAAGTGTCTGATTTTGCTGTTTCCTGCATCTTTTAACGATGACCAAATCCTCTCCGAATGGTAATCAAGTGGTTTTTAGCCACACTAGCAGCTTGGCATCTGGGATGGCAGTGTCAGTCGGTTCATCACTTTGGTCCAAACTAAAATATCTCAACAACTATTGGATGGACTGCCATGAAATTTTGTACAGATATATTCAATGGCCGCAGAAGATGAAACCTAATGACTTTGGTGATCACCTTTTCATCTAGCACCACTACTACTACCATACTTTAGCATCCTAGCACACTAAAGTAAGATGGTAAACACGGTACATGTTATACCTGCTAAACTTTGTAATGTTAACATTGTCATTGCTAGTGTTAGCATGCAGAGCTGAGAGTGCGTGGGGGGGGGGGGCACCAACGTATGATAATGGCGGCCACGATTGTTTGGGCTAAAAGTAAAAGCACGTTCATTTTTTATTCATTTTTAATATAATTGAATTGAAGTCAAGTCTGCCCGGTTGCAGTCCGCCATTAAAAAGAAGAAGAAGACGCGGTCAAAGATACTCAATAGTCTGTCATAGTTTTTAGACCGTGCCACATGCTTCTGGGATTGCCCTCCTGGAATTCTAGTTACACTTTCTTCCCATAGAAGAAAGTGGAACTAGAACTGAAAGTTGTAGCCCCCTTCACTCTACACACACAGATACAAATCAGGTGATAATTCTCTGTAGGTTCATCACTATGAGCTACCCCTTTTATATTGTCACATTGTCATTTGATACATTGTATAACCACATTATAAAATATTGATTATAGCTGCTTTAAATAAGTAAACTCAGCCAAACCTTAATCATAGAGGTGGCAGGTCTTAGCTCTCTTTAAAATGTCTGTTTTATTACATTAAAAGTACAACCCACATCCTCTCTGGACTTCTGTTAATTGCCATTAACATTCCTCCATCACATATACAAATATAGAGGATGCACTTTTCAGTAGGTTCTCATCTCCAGTGTCTTCACTAACATTAGAGGAAAGAATGCACTAATAAATTTAATGAAAGTCTTTAAGCTGTTTTGGCTTTCTGAGCTGGTCCTGGTCAGATGACTGAACAGACCCCCATTCTCTCAGGAAAAACACCATGACATCCAATGTCACAATAGCATGAATGAGTTAAAGCAGTCAGTGAATGAAGCTGACGGGAAACATCCATACTGTATTCCCACTGGGGAGACAATATACCAGATGCAATCAGAAGATGGAAGGAAATTACCATAAAATACAGAGGGAAGGGCACCGCTGACTGCTGTACAGGACACTGGTGGATGTGAATGTGTGTCCGTGTCAGTCAGAAGATGCGTCATTTAATTAAGTTAGAGGGTACACCATTTCAGTTAAAGCATGGGGGGGTAGAGAAGAAAGGATGAAAGGGAGGGAGGGCGGGATGTATGGAGGAGGAGAACAGTGTTAAAGTAATGAGATTAAAGCAGCAAAGCGAGTGGAGGGCAAAAGCCAACTGTTAAAAACCAACACTGTCCCTTGAATCCATGAATCTCAAAAGTTGTACAACTCATTCATTATCTAAAAAACTGACATTTTGTTTTATTTCTTTAAAGACATAAATACTAAAATGAGACTGCTTAAAGCTGCATTAGTAAAAATTTTTTGTCCACTTGGGGGCATCAGAACAAGCTGTAAACACAACATTGACATATCACCTTTTAAAGTTGATATGGCAAACATGTTAGCAAACAGTGGATTACATGTACCCAGCAGGCTCAGAGTAAGGTTAGCATTCATTTGGAGTAGTGTTTCTGACCACCTGACAAATGTGAGTCCAATATTCACTCTCTTTTAGCTCTGTTTTTGTTCTCCGCCAACTCCTGAAAAAAATATCTGGCTCTTTAGCTGCTCAAGTTAGCTGTTCTACTTTCTTCACCGCCTAGCCGCTAACTGTGTCTGCTGTTTAGTACTGGGCAGGTAGCATATTGTTGGTTTATCAGCATAACAGAGGTGAGACTGAACCAAAACAGTAAAGTTGTGGGCCAAAAAAACAAAACATTTTGTGATAACATTTCACATTACACATAGTCATTTGATCCATTGTTAATGTAAAAATGTTGATCAGTGCAACTTTGCAGAGCAAGACATTAAAAACAAAAATTACAATATTCTGTACTCAATAAATTTAAATTTGACTAGTTTTAGGGCAACACAATTAAATAAAAAGGACCAGAATTTTAATCTTGGCTGTTAGCTTGGCTAAAGCTAAATGATTTCAAACTTCATGTTGGAAAATAAAATGTACAGACAATGTAATTGAACAATTAACTGAATAACAAATTGTTTTTTTTACAAACTTTATGTTTGGTGTCTGGTCAAAACCTTCTGGGGTGGGTCAGACTCATGACCTCAGTATTTCTAAAATCCTGGCTACTGCCCTGCACAGATTCTAAAACTTTTACTTTCTTTTTTTCCTTTGAGACTAAATAGCTACAGTATACAGAAGCCCAGTCACCGTATCATTGCTTGCAGCCGTACACTTGAAATATTGTCACCATCTGGCACTGGCCTCAAACATCTAACACCTTTCACTACAAGACATGTATACATCAGATAAAGTCCCAAATATCAAAACACTCCAACTCCAAATCTAATCCAGCAGATAAACTGCACACAGCATTCAACAAGACAAGTGAGTTAAAACTTCAAATCAAACAAAACAGCAAGATGAAGTGTTTTCATGCTTACCTTCCTCCTCCTCTTTTGCGTGCGTCCTCTCTCTGACTCTCTCTTTATCTGCCACTATAGGAACAGATGGGACCTTTCTCTTCTCTTGCTTCTTCCCTCATAGTCCAGCTCCTAATCCCCACCCTCTGCCCCACCCACTGCCACACTGCCGTGACAAATGTATGCTTGCATGTTTGCAGAAATAGCCTCTTTCTCTCACTTAAATGACTCCTGCCTCAGTTTTCTCACTCTCTGACAGTCTTTTTCCATCTGTCAGCTACAAATCCTGACGAACATTTAACATCCGAAAATAAATGCTTTTATTTTATATGATTCCTCAGTTCTAAAATTAAAACAATTAGCCCCAGCATGGCTCTCTCTGAATCTGGAATCCTGCATTTGACCCTGGGTGGATTAGTGAGTGTTACACAGCAAAGATGGGGATAGATTTTGTGTGTGCGTGTGTGTTTGCATGTGTGCAACATCTGCATGTTCAAGCGTATCTTCTCTTATGATGGCATTAACATTTTACACACAATCCTCTTAACGCGAGGATTAAAACTAAAATGAAGACCAACAGATTTGTCTCTCTCACTCTCTATCTGTTTCCTCTTCTCTCGTGTTCTTTCTTTGTGTTTAATCCATTGGACCAACTAGGCCACCATAGTCAGTATATTGACCTCTTTCTTTGAGTACAACTGATATCCTTCTACTAAATTCTCTCAATAAAGACATTCATCCCAATAAATGTTAAAAAGCAGAGAATATGAAGTGGAATCATCTGTTGTATGTAAGCAGATTCATGTCAATACTAATATTCTTTCTTTCTGTCTTGAGTCCTGTTTCTATTAGTGGCTGAAGCGTCACACTGGGATCATTAAGTTCCCTCTAATGTGCTCTTTGTCTGCTGAGGGACAATGGCTGAGAGTAAAAACATATGTGATGTTTTTGTAGAAAATCTGATTCTTCTTATCTGTTTTTGTAGCACGACAGGCTGATCCAGTGACTGACTGATGCTCTTCAACAAGCCTTCTCTGAACCGCTCACATTTGCTAGAACTGTTTTTCCTCAGTGTAGATTTACTTGTCGTGAAATTAATTTGTCATGGGCTGACAAATTCTGACTTGTGTCTTACTTGACACACATGATCAATATTATACTCCACTGATGGTAACACATCTCATTACTCATTATTCACTGGTAGACTGGAAATTTGGTAGGTTTTGGTCAATTTTTGAAGTCGCGGCTTTTATTTTTAGAGCCCAAACACACTAGCATTTATGATTAATTTGAGTGGAATCAGTGTGATCAGTGGGTTTGTTCACAGCAGTGTGGTTTCCATTCAGTTGTGATATAATACAAGAGCAAGTAGAGGTCTTTCTAATAGAGTGTATGTGTTTTTGTTGCCAGGGGTTTCTACCTCCAGGGCTTTCCATAACAGAGTTTCAGTGTAGATTTGCCACTGACTTTCTGGTTAAATTATGAAAATAAGTGTTGTTTACATACCATAATTTACACATTTTATACAACACCATGATCAACAAATGTTTTAGATTTTTAAATAAACTGACATAATTTGAGCATAGAGTTTCATTCTTGACCTTGGCGACAGTATGTGTGTCAAAGGCCCTGTTTACACCTGGCATTAACATGCGTCTTTGGTGATCCGATCACAAGTGGAATGCTCTAAGTACAGGTGAGAATGCGCCCAAGACCCATTGAGGACGCATTGAGATCCGATCGCTCAGACCACATTCGGAGGTGGTCTGGGCCACATATGGCCACATTCTTTTAGCAGTGTGAAGGACCGCCTACTCAACTGACGTCCTCTGCGTAAGCGGAAGTATGTACTCATTTGCGCAAACAAGAAGAAGCCACAACGTCTAAAATATGATGCTGAGAGAAGGGAACTGATACTGAACCTTAAAGGTGCAGTTGGTAAGATTGAGAAGAGAGTGGACTTTGCTTGACAATTTGAAAGGGTACAACTTCCAGGTCCCTGTCATGCATGCACAGGCTAGTAACCACGGCAACTGAAGAGGCCAGGTATACAACATGGCGTACACACCGGTAAGAACAAAACACGAACTATACTCCACATAGCTAGAAATAACATGTTTAACAGTGACTGTTGCCTGGCTATATTTTAGCTAGATATTTGGTCCGGGTTCCTGAGAGAATCATCACCTGACTCTACAGGTCTATGGAACTTTAGCCTTTTTGCTCATTGTTTAGGTTGTATGGTCCAGCTGCAGCAGGCAGCTGTTTATAGTGAAAAGCTTCAATAAACCTACTGTATTACCTGCCCAGCAACAAACAGCAGACAGGCAAAGTTAGTTACTAGCTGGGGAACATAGCAGCTAGTGAGTTATAAAGGCTAAAGATCTCAGGAGAACAAACCAGAGCTAAAGTGAGAGTGTTGGACAGACACATCCAAATAAATGCTAATGTTGCTCTGTGTCTGCTGGATCTTTACAGTAGATAGGCAATTTAATGCTAATACATTAGCCAAAACAACATTTTGATGCAATGTCAGAGGTGTGTGTTTAAAAAAAAGTATGTTGCCAACTAAGTACTAAATGTAACAAGCTGCTCAACACTACTCAGGGTGTAATTTTAAAACTTTGACTTTGTTGGGGCTGTATGCAACCTGGAAGGAATACCAGCACACACTACTAAGGGCTAAAAAAGGTACTGCCAATGCCGTTCTTCTGGTAATATTTATATTTACAGTTAATATTGTCCTAAAAAGACTAGAACATCAGTCAGAGATTGGACAGCATAAAGCCCAGAGCTCTTTGTAGTAAACTTGTACAACATTATCTATCATAAAGATCAGGTATCTATGAAGGAAAAAAATGTATATATAGTTTTGTATGCCACTTGTGCCTACGCCTACCTACGCCCTTGGGCTTATTAATTACCCATAGCATATCTGGCACTCCAGACAGATTAAAACACTAAAAATTGCACCTCTTATATAGCCATATGCAGATAAACAGATGTATAAGCTATAAACCAGTAATTCTCTATGTGACACAGTTAACTCCTCTCTCCTTTTATTCAAAATAAGTTCATATGAATTCCTCATGAATGCAGCTGCTGGAACAGGTCAAAGGTTACTTGGGGGTAATGAATGAAGGATGCTGGGAGGGTGGCTGGGGTGGTTATCTTGGTAAATATATGAATGGAGCTGTGTGTCTGGGACTGTGTGGGGCTCATCTTGCTGTTGTCCATAGCAACAAAAATGCTCCTTTTGAACTGCATCTGTGTCTGTTAACTTCTATGAATGGAAGTCCTGCACCCATGGGATCCCTATGTACACATCCACATTACAGTTTGACTGATAAAGGGATTTAAAGGCCAATATCCACTCAGACATTTTGAGGTTGGAGCTGCCAATAGACAACGTTTTGTTCCGATATCCAATATTTTCAAGTTTGCTTTTTTCTATACTAAAATTCCCAAAAACGATAAGCAGTCAGTGATTCCAATAGAATTATATTTTGGGTGGAAATGTCTCCAAGACTGTGGATATCTGATGATGGAGTATATGTGGAACTATTAGCCTGGTAACAGGCTAGTACATTGTATAAAAATGTTATTGACAATAGAGACAGAGCGCAACGCGTCATACTGTGAAAACCACGCCCACCAGAGAGGAAAACAATCGGTGCCACAATATGCAACCAAGGGCTGAAACACTAACAAAATGCCTGTAGCTAGCTAAATACATTCAATAGCACCCTATGTCTACCAGAGAGGACAAACTCAATATTGTCTGTATCTCAGTGTCCCTTCTCAAGCTAAGTTACTGTAGTTAGCTAAGGCACTTGCAAACATAATACTGCATAGCTTTCTGATTTAGCCACATTCTGCTACACAAGTTGCATACTGTCAAAATGCTTTAGCTTAACTTACAGTAATATAGTTAGCCTAAAACTGACGTTTGGATATTTGACTGACCAGTGACAAAATGCTTGCTGCACACGTAGACATACTGAGTGTCAGGATCCCACAGTTTTCCCATTCTTCCTGCTGATGCCTCACGTCTGGATCCACTTTTATCTTCTTAAAGGTTCAGTTTTTCGGTTTGGCAGCTTATAAAAACTTAGTTCTGGGTTCTTTACCCTGGTGGTAGTGCATCCCACCACACAGCAGCTTTTAGGCATGTTTCTGTTGTTTGCTAGCAGACAGAAGTAACAAGGAGGAACCTTCACGCAATACAAAGTCAGTGGAGAGCGATTAACTGTTTTCCCCTCTGGTGGGCAGGACTTGCCCTGACCTTAGTCTGACTAAGCTGACCTGTGGTGGCTGGTGATTAGATGGTTGTAAACCACCAGAGGAGCTTTGTATGGAGGAAGTCCACAAAGAGAGCAGTGTTAAACTGTGATTACTAATGTGGATGTCAGAGCTGAGAAGAAAGTGATGTCCATAGAGCTGTGGTCTCATTTATATAAGTATTCAACTCTCAGTTGAGAATGACTTAAAATGGAATTTGATCATAAGACCTTATGATCAATTCAATTCAGTTTTATTTATATAGCGCCATATCATAACAAAGTTATCTCAGGGCACTTTTTCGAGTAGAGCAAGTCTAGACCGACTCTTTATATTTACAGAGACCCAACAGTCCCCACCACGAACAAGCACTAGGCGACAGTGGCAAGGAAAAACTCCCTTTTAACAGGTAGAAACCTCGAGCAGAACCAGGCTCTGGGTGGGCGGTCATCTGCCTCGACCGGTTGGGTTGACGGGGGAGGGGGGCGAGCAGGAGAGAGAGAGCAGGAGGAAAGAGAACATACAGCAGCACAGTACAGTTCCACACAGGGATGTAACGCAATGGTTGTGGTAATGATATTGATGATAACACCAACAGAAATAATACTAAGAGCAACATTATAACAGCAATACTAATAATAAGAGCAACAGCAACTGCAGCAGCGGGTGCAGAGGAGGAGCACGGGGGCAGCAGGCGGCCGCAACCATAGATCCAGACTCTACAGCTCCGGAGGCAGAAACACCTGCAGAAAGCAACAGAAGGAGAGAGAGAGAGAGAGAGAAAGCACACAACTATGGGAAGAAGTTGATTTAGTAACAAGCATTGATGGATATGAGGGCGTACAGATGGAGAGGAAGAGGAGGAGAGAGGAGCTCAGTGCATCATAGGAAGTCTCCCGGCAGTCTAGGCCTATAGCAGCATAACTAAGGGGTGGCTCAGGGCTCACCTGAGTCAGCCCTACTATAAGCTTTTATCAAAGAGGAAAGTCTTAAGCCTACTCTTAAATGTGAGGAGGTTGTCCGCCTCCCGTACACAAACTGGGATCTGGTTCCACAGGAGAGGAGCTTGATAGCTGAAGGCTCTGGCTCCCATTCTACTTTTAGAGACTCTAGGAACCACAAGGAACCCTGCATTCTGGGAGCGCAGTGCTCTAGTGGGATAATAGGGTACTATAAGCTCTTTAAGATATGATGGTGCCTGACCATTTAGGGCTTTGAAGGTAAGGAGAAGGATTTTAAATTCTATTCTGGATTTTACAGGGAGCCAGTGAAGAGAAGTTAATATTGGAGAAATATGATCTCTTTTCCTGGTTCCTGTCAGTATCAAACCCCACCTTTATTAAAAAACATTTTTTTCACTTACCTTTAGTGGTATCATAAACTATAATATACTATATAATGTTGGAGATGGCTTCTAAGTCACTTTCGTCTCACAAGAAATGTTTTGTTTGATTTATGTACTCCTGATTTTGAGAAATGCATTAGAACTGTGCTATAACCACTTCTGTCAAAGTACTCTTCTCCTCTCCTGACATCACTGTCAGCAGAGGTGGCTGGCCAGCGGTAGAGGATGTAGTATTATAATGCATGTGTTTCAGGAGTTGTAAAGCTGACCTTGGAAGTGTTTGGCTGCAGTTACACTGACCCCTAAAGATTTCCATCACCCCTCTACTTGTTACCAATGCTGGTGATTGTAGTGATGAATACCACAGCCAGTTTTTTGACATCACACATTTTGCACCAAATTACTCAGTGACTTTACAACTGAATTTCATGGTATCCATGGTGGAAGAAGAATTCAGACCTTTTAAAAGAAGCAATGCTACACTATAAAAATGCTTAATTACAAATAAAAGTACTGCATTCAATAATAAAATAATGAAATCAAAAGTATACTGATTATGCAGAATGGTCCTATATCAACACTTATTTTACATATGTGTATTTTATATTAATGGTTTAAGTGTTTTGTAAGAAAAATCTTAATCTGAAAAGTAACCACCACTGCTTTCAGATTACCATAATGTAGTCTGGTAGAAGCAGAGTGTATCAGACAACGGAAATACTCACTCCACCTGAGAGAGTATGACATTTTAAACAAAGGCACTTCTTCTATAGTACTTAAAATAATTTTACTTAAAAATCTCTAGTACCCCCCGTAGTCATTTGTGTCTGAGCTCTCTTTTGATGTGATGTAGTATAAACCTTCTTTTTTAATCTGTTAAAATCATTGCTTTCTATTACTTTTAGCTTTCTCCGCTTTTATTTTGAAGGTGCATTTAGGCACTCAAATCACGTCCTTGATTGAAACAAAATGACGTTTCTGCCAGTCTGTTTCACGGTCTGGATAAACAACAGTTATCGTAAGTAGCTAATGCAGCAAAGGTACATACTGATCAGATATTTACCGTAAAATTCCTTTGGCTGATTAAAAAAACCTGTTCCACTGGGAAAGCAGAAAATTATTAGCAAAAAGTGGAGATGCCGGGGATTGAACCCGGGGCCTCATACATGCAAAGCATGCGCTCTACCACTGAGCTACATCCCCAGATGAGTGTACGCGAGTAAACGAGTGTATTAAAACATACTCAATATCTTGTGGATGTTTTTTCCATTTTTTGTCCATTTTAACTATGACTAAATAATGAATATCATGCTATTAATGTGAAGAAAAGTAGCGCTCCACACAGGAAACCAATCAATTTGCTATAATGTAACGTTCATCTAAAATGACTTACATGACACAGGCTAACTGGAAATACAAGCTTCATAAAATAACTAACGTTACACCTTACCCAGGCTTTTTACTCTATATGTTGGAGATATAACATAATAATGTTGGTCATTAAATCTTACTGAAAATGTGTAGACTACGTAGAGAGTTAGGCATACCTCTCTCACCAAACGAAGATGAGCTATGAAATATTATCCCGTTAAATCAATAATAATAAAAGTAAAAAGTAAAACACATTTGTTCTGGAAATTCAACGAGCATTTGAACAATTACTAATAGTTTCTATTATACTGTGTTCGTGGTCACGCACACCCTGACAGGACAAGCATTCTCTCATCCCACCAGCAGATGTCGCTGTCGCCCGCACGTGACTATTGCATCTTGCAGTTGGTCCCGCAGGCAGTTTTACAGCATATTGAAATGAGCCGTACTCACCTGCCTGAGTCCGCCACTGATCACAACAGTTAGCCTACAGCGGTCTTCCACATTACCTGACTTTACCTGAACTGATCACATCCACCTGTTGCCTGCTGTGGAAAAAAAAACCGGACGCGCTGTTAGGGAGAATGAAATTTGCGAGAAATGAAATGAGGTTTTACACCTTCAGATTTGGATGTCTGCTGGCTTTCGTGTGTTTTGTTACGTTTACTTGGCTCAAATCGATTCCCAGTGATGGAGGTAAGCTGTCAGTGTAACCTGCCGTTCAAGTAGGCTATAGCCTAACTACTTCTTAGTCTGGAACAAAACTTTAATTTAGGCTTAATTGGCTGTCTGGTTCTATGAAAACAGTCCGAAACTACTAGATTGTTTAACTTGTTTGTACTAGTCGACGTTGTATCTGTTTGGAAAATAATTTTAATATTGTAATGTATTTTGTTGAACCCACACAGAAACTATCGTTTGCCACTGCACGTGACTGTACAGTCTGTACGCGACGATAATGTAGATGTTGTAGAAGGTTAAAAATATAGGCTATGTAAAACATACAGGTACCTGCTGTGGCTAGCTCAACACCTGACGTTATTTGTAGGCTTCAGCAGTAAGCTATCTGCTTGTCATGGAGTAAAAGATAAAGAGGATGTGGGGAAAACTACTAAAAACATCTGGGACATTTCAGCTGTTAAAACTGTATAATTTCCTTTAGTCTACCTACTTCAGCTTTGAGTCAGCATGAACGCCAGGTATTCTGGAGAACAGACTGTTTCTACTTGTGGCCCTAACCAGGGGTCTCACTCCCAGCTGTCTTACACAGGCACTGCAGCTACAGGGCTGGGCAATTGTGACCAAATTAAATATGACAAAACTTATGACCTTAGTGATCTATAATGTGAGAGTGTTTTTATCTTGGAGTTATTAGAAGATATTTGTACTTTTGAGAAATTATACCAGCAATGTAGATATGATGGCCCAACACTTAGTGTAGTAACTGTTTTGAAACAGTATACAAAAAACAGACCAACATACCAATATCTATTCAGTCAGTCGGCTCAGTGGACTTAACTGTGGATCACTTTTCATTGCTTTTTCACAAAATGTATTCACTGACCACATTTTTAAAATTTCCAGAACTGTTTACTCACTCAAACTCAACCACCACAAAAACTCTGTGTATTTACACTCCATGTTGCACATGTTTAGATACTTTTGTAAAACTGTTAAATTTACATTCATAAACATAACTAAAAAGAAATAAAAATAATAAAAATGCACAAACTCCTAATTGGGACACTATGAAAGACTTGTGCCAGGTTTACAGCCCAGGATGGTGTCACTTTTCCTTCCACCTTACTCTCCATCCCTCAACCCCATAGAGGAATTCTTGTCCTCATAGAGGTGGAAAGTTTATGACCGCCAGCCACATGATCAGATTCTCTTGGACACAATGAATGCTGGATGTCTGGACATATCTGCAGAAGATTGCCAGGGATGGATCAGACATGCAAAAAGATCCTTTCCAAGCTGTATTGCAAGAGAGGACATAAGGTGTCATGTGATCCTGTTTTTCTCTTCAAAACTGGTTTATGATAAATAAATAAAGATATAAACACAATAGTGACACTAAGACAAATGTTGTCAGTATTGTAAAAAAAAAACCCTGTAAATTAGGTAATACATCACGCAGTAAGTTTATCAAGAGCATCACAACATTGTATAGGTTCACCACTGAATTTGAATCATTGTTGCATTTTAAAATGAAATGGTTATTATCAAATAATTCTGTCAAACGGACAAAACACTCCATACACTGCAACATTTTGACAATAATCAAAAGGAAAGAAGTTGAATTTTCCTTTTTTTCCCCTTTCCACCAATACCATTTGACATGTTTGGCAGTGGTGGTGAAGTAATTAGCAATTATGTTGCAATATGCTCATGAGGGGTAATGTTGTTAAAATAAGGAAGAATGCTTGCAGACATATTTTGCATTGATTCATTGAACTGTACAGATAGTAAGCATTGAAACTTTTGCTACTACGAGGTATCTGTATTCTGAGGACTGAGCTTGTGATTTAGTGTTTTGCACGTTGTACTATAGAAGTACAGCATTTTGTGTTTAAAGGTCATTAGGAGTTTAGAGGCTGCCTGCCTCCTCCATGTTAGTGATGGGAATTACAGCTCTTTGAAGGGCGCCAGATCTAATGGCTCCGTTCCTTTCCGAACGGCTCATCGTTCTTTTTTCTTTTTTTTTTTAGGGGGCGGGGGATACTAGGTTTATCTGCGTAATAATCACTAGGATAATGATAGGGTAACATTTGGATCAGATTCAAACATCCCACCAATATAATTTCATCTCGCATGTGTGGACTGGGTTTAGCAGCACTAAATGACTCGTACTGCCAGACCTAATGTCAGTGTTCTGCATTGTAAACAAGGTGACACCATATCCCTCTGCTTTGTCAGTGAATTTACTACTTTGAATTCACCCTATGTATGAAAAGTGTTATGTAAATGAAGTTGCCTTGCCTTGAATGCAATTCATGCAACACTGACTGGCTGGTTCTCAGTGTTTACGTAAAGGGGAGTGGATTTAGGGCAGGGAGAGAAATTTGGGCACAACAATAAAAGGAACGGCTCTCACCAAGTACGACTCGGTTCCCTTCGTTTGTACCAAAGAGCCCTTGAAAAGAATCGGATTGTTCGTGAACGTAACATCACTATTCCATTTGAGTGTTTGTTCTGTAGTGTGTGTTCGGTAGCTTAAAGGACACAGTATTTAGGTTAAAGGAAAAATTGTAAGTTTTCCCCAAGCATATTCTGAGCAGTTAATTAGATCTCTGGAGTGCTTCCTCCTTCCGTTTTTTAATGTGGTCAGGTCCAAAGAAAGTCAAACACCAAAGCTCAGTCTGTTGCTTCCTTTTTTCTTTATATCTGGAATCTTACAAGTTTCATTTGCTTGAAACTGTTCAAAACAGTTCATCTGTCATTTTAAGAGTAAGGGGTGAAAGCAGTTGAAATGTCAGTTGAACTATAGCCAATGAAAGCTATTGGAACTTCAATTGAAATAGCTGCAGTTTGTGCACTGTAGTGTTGTTTAGTATGTAAACAGTGACAGCGGTTGAAATTTCAGTTGAACTTATACTAAAAATTGCAGTTGTAAACAATTTAACACTTTAAAATGTCTCAAAATTTGAATTCTTTGCAAGTGAAATATTGTATTCATGTTGCAGTGTAAGTTGAACACTCGCCATAGGGCCGCTAAACACACTACCCACGATCGCTGCAGCGCCTGATTTGGTCTGAATACAGCCTAAGTAGCTGAACTAACAGAGTAGGAGTACTTAAAAGCAGCTAAATTGTAAGTTGAAGTGTTAGAGATGAAAGCAGCTGAACTGTCATTTGAGGAGGAAGAGAAGACAAGGTGAAATTTTAGTTGAAGTTGAAGCACTGGAGATAGTTGTGTGTCGGTGCTATAAATAGTTTGTGTCAGTTGGTCTGTATGCAGTGACAGCAGTCGAAATGTCAGTTTAAGAAGTTGTTGAAGTTGTTTTGAAGTGTCAGTGTGTGGCTTGTCTAATGCAAATGTGAGGATTTGCTGTTTTTCAGGGGTTTTGACTGTTAGTTGGACAAAACAAGCAATTTGAAGAAAGGGAAATTGGCTCTTGGAAGGGCATTTTTCATTTGTAGCCTAATCCATTAATCAAAAAAGTAATTGAGAGAATAATTGATAAACAAAATACATGTGTTCACCAGAACAAAACTGTTCTACAAAATTCAAAAATTTACACTTACAGTACCTGAAAAATGTGATATGCCTCGGTTTGTGACAGTCATTAAGACCTACAGTTTAAAGACCCCTAAAAATGCAGGCCTCGTTTTACTTACAAGCCCAGTTGCACAGTTAGAATTGTGCTTAATAGTTTCAACTTCTCTGCGTTTGTCTCAATGTCTCCAGGTTCAGCAGTACTGCCAGACCTGCAGACCCTGTACGAACGTCTGTTGCTGGCTGAGGAGTTGGGAGAGCAGATCAGCAGGGATCTCAGCAACATTCTGGAGCAGCTGAGGAAAATCTCCAAAGCTGCCAACATCACCTATCCCACCAGTAACACTACCAACACCTCCACCATCTCCACAGGTAGTGTTCTTACCTAAAGTAAAGTATGTGATGGGCAGTGGTTTGTTTATATTTAAAAAATAATTATTATTATTTCAAGACTTCCCCTACGATTCACTGATTTTGATTGACAGCTTGACTACCGATTGGCAAATCGGCCACACCCATAGTCATTGGGGGTGTGGTATAATTAACAAAGGGAAGTTGGAAACACTCAGGAACCAGGGAGTCCTAGCTTGAGTTGAAACCAAACAGTTTTTTTTTAACCATCTTATCTCATCGTTTAAGAATCTATCATCTTCTATACATCTACTATCATCTATTTTCTCTCTTTCACACACACACACACTTGAATCTGACAGTGTTTATTGCATTGGCCTACAATGTTTTGGTAGGATACCTGAATTTATTATTTTCAAACAATGAACGTGTAGATCTACAACAAAAGGTGTGTTAAAACAACTCTTCAATTGCTGGGGCGGTGGCTATAATTTTGAAACTGAATAGCCACTATACAACCCCTTAGAATTTATCAACCTTAAAAATACATTTCTAGATAATACTGCCACTTCTAGGACATAGCACTGCTTCTGACGTGGCAATTACTATTAAATTACCCACCTAAGAGGACTTCCAGTTCAGCTTGAGATGGGATAGTTGCGTTTCGGCTCCCCTTCCTCCTCCAAAAAGTTCATAATTTAATAATACATTTCGCTGTGAGAAGACTGCAAAACTTGACAGTACAAGAAGATGAGGCACAACAGAGTAATGGTGAAACCTAATGAATCAAAAAACGCAGAAAAACGGACTACTTCGGATGAAACTGATGGCGAGGCTAAAGCTAACAGCAACCTGTCGTATGCTAGCAACGAACATGCTACAACGCCAAACGAGGTACCGACAACAACTGACATCATGGCGGCTATCAATCAGATGAATCAAAATGTCGACTCAAAGTTCGAGTTGCTCAACGCATCCATAGCTGGTCTGAAACAGTCAATGGTCGACGTACAGCAAAGAGTAACCTCAACCGAAGGTGGTCTGAATGAACACGAGACCCAAATTAAAAATCTGGAAGACCAGTGCTCAAGATGGGCAGAGGAGGACAGGTCGCTCAATGAGCAGGTTGATGACCTCGTCTTGCGATCTAGACAACAAAACATTCGGATCATAAAGAAGGTATGGAAAAGGGCAACCCTACTGACTTTGTTTCGAAACTTATTCCAACACTACTGGGAGAAGAAAGTTTTGACAATAAACCTGTTAAGGTGGACCACGCACACAGAGTCGGCAGGCTCGGCAGATTATTGCACGGATTCATCACGACACAGTAAAGGAGCGTATACTAAAACATAAACGCGGTTTGATGACATCAGGACCAGATGCAGGGCTGCGGAGGTGAGATGCGGGTTCCGTCACCCAGCGATATTCGTTGTCTCGGTCGGCGCGGGCCAATGCACGTTTAACAATGCGAAGGATGCAGAGAAGTTCCTGGAAGAAAAGCAAGTGCCACGCAAGTATTGTTTAAGCCTTACAAGAACGCTCCCAATTGCTGCGTTTCAACCGGCCCAGTTTGTTTTACTTCTCGTGATCTGAAGGGCAGGAGGAAGCAGTCACGAACACTGACTGTCATGGTATGTTACGAGCTCGGAAGGTTTGGACTTGTGAGTGTTAGTTGTCAGAGAGGAGTGGGAGGAGGGAGGCAGAGGGCCCTGGAAGGACAGCGCAGTCTTTATGTTTACTTTATGTTGTTCATTAGCGGCGGTTCATATGTTCTTGATTTTTAATGGCGGATGGTTTACTTTGCATCTTGGTGCAAATTTTGTTTGTTACATAAAGGTGGGGATATGTCATGGCATTGAACAATGGTGACATCACAAGGATAGTGAGCTTCAGAAGTGAGCTGGAATGTGAGAGGATTAAATCACCCAGTCAAAAGAGGGAAGATTATGGCACATCTGAAAAGTTTGAAAGCTGATGTTGTGTTTCTTCAGGAGACTCATTAAGAATACTGCTAGAGACAAACTACGCATGGGATGGGGATCACAAATATTTCAGTCAAATTTCCATCAAATTTCCAGAGCCAGAGGGGTAGCCATTATTATTAGGAATGGCGTGTCGTTTGCTCCAGTTTCCAGTTCCAGTTGTTAGTGACACAAACATTATAATGGGAGGAGACTGCAATTGCATTATGGACTCTCTACTAGATAAACAATCGCCAAGATCATCAGTGAATAGTAAAGCCAGTGATGAGCTAAAAAAATGCTATGCACAACTTAAATCTAGTTGACAACTGGAGGCTACTCAACCCTACCACCAGAGATTATTCATTTTTTTCTCCGGTACATAAATCCTACTCCTGGATTGATTTCATACTGTTAGATTCTAAACTGATCTCCAGTGTTGCAACCACACAGTACCACAATATATTGATAAGTGATCATGCACCCATGTCACTCAATATCAGTTTTAACAACCATAAAGGCGAATGCACCTGGAGATTTGATAACACAATTTTGAAAGAGATAAGTCTTTTAAAATATGTGTCGGCCAGGCTGCCTGATATTGTAGCTACAAACGATACAGGAGATGTGGATGATTCAGTATTATGGGAATCCATCAAAGTAGTGCTTAGAGGCTGCATCATATCCTATGCCGCAGGTAGGAGGAGACAAACAAAAAAGAAGTTAGTGGAGTTAGATGAATCTGTGTCTCAGCTAGAACGGTCATACAAAGCCTCGGCAGGTCCCGAAACACTTAACTCTATAGTCTCCCAAAGAGATGAGTACAATACAATTCTAGCCACTCAGGTTAGTAAACAGATGAACAGAATTAAGCAGATGCAATTTGAAATAGGCGACAAACCTCAGAAACTGTTGGCATGACAGCTTAGACAGACACAAGCCTCCCAGGCTATACTGAGGATAAAATCAGACACAGGCACTGTCCTTACTGACCCTAAAGAAATAAATACGTTTCATGGAATTCTATTCAACATTGTACAAGTCAAATGGTAACCATGACACAGACGCAATTAAGTCATTTCTCTCAGAACTGAACCTGCCTCGTCTTAACAGTGAAGCAATAATGAAACTAGACAAAGAGATCTCTATTGAAGAGATAATGGAAACAATTAA
>VMKM01001525.1:80189-133349 GCA_008360985.2 Macquaria ambigua | reverse complement strand
CAAACGTGTTTCTCCTTGCTCTGTTTCTTGCCCAGAGCGGTTGTGGTAGAGGCATGAGACTCTCACACTGGCAAGAGATGCAGATCGATTTTTTACGCACAGGGAAAGAGACAAAGAGGCACAGAAAGAGACATAAAGACAAACATACAGTACACGGTGCATAATCTGTGTCACAAACACACACCCTCACCCTCAGTCCTTTTGGCCAGCTCTCTGGTAAACAGGACGTTGGCCAGCTTGCTCTGTGCGTAGGCCCTGACAGGGTGGTAGTCTTCTTCTCCGCTCAGGTCATCAAAGTGGATCCTGCCCATGGCGTGAGCTGCCGATGATAAGTTGATGACCCGGGATGGGGCCGAGTGCTTCAGCAAGTCCAGTAACAGAAAAGTCAGGAAGAAATGACCTGAAGAGGGAGAAAATGGGGGCCCATAAACATTTCAGTAAATTCATTGTAATCAATAAGAGGCCCCCAGAATTCACACAGGGACAATCTCCCCAAAACTGGTATATTTCCTCAATATTTTAATCTCTTACCCAAGTGATTGACTCCAAACTGCATCTCATATCCATCCACTGTCCGGCCGTAAGGGCACATGGCCACGCCTGCATTGTTGATCAGGTAGTGAAGAGCCTTCTCAGCTGGAAAAGAAAAATATATGTTACAGTCTTTATGAAAAGGTTTACTGTATTCTGGAGTCTACGTGTGTGTGTGTGTGTGTGTGTGTGTGTGCACGCCACCCACTGTCGTAGACATTCTCAGCAAACTGGCAGATCAATTTGGTGTCAGCAAGATCCAGTTGCCTGGCGACTACCTTGGCTCCCTTCACCTCCCTCATGATGTCACGAGCAGCTTGCTCTCCCTTTGCCATGTCTCTGCATGCCAAAATCACCCGTGCACCTACGGAGATTAATACCTCTTAACGCTGACTGTGTGTTTGCGTGTACGTTCATGTTGAAATTTGAACAAGGTAAGGTGGTGTTGAGCTGACTTTTAAACATGTGTCTTTGTCTCTGTGTTTCCACATCAATATATACAGCATGACAGTTATTAGTTGTAATTCCAGTTCTCATATGTTTTTAGCTGTATTTTATTGAAACCAGTATTGGTTCATATGCTTATGAGCATTATTTATTTTATTTAATTCAGCAGTTTAATACTTGAGCCACCTCATTATTTTTGTTATTCTTGCATGAGCTTGTTAAAGAGGCGCTCTGAGTCACACAGCAACAAAGAATAACACAAAGAGCCTATAAGTCAGCATGCCACTCATTTGACTGCCTTTAAATGTGCAGCTGTGTTTGCTTGCCTCTGCCAGCCAGGTCTTTAGCGGTCTCCTTGCCTATTCCAACATTGGCCCCCGTTACTATAGCTGTCTTCCCTTCTAGACGCACATCTGAAGACCACTTGGGGATAAACAGAGACCTGAGGAGTGAGGTATGAAGGTATAAATAATTAGAGAAATATTAAGGGGGATCTTGACACACAATAAAAAATAACTTTGTGAGAAAAGTGAAGGGAATAAATTATTGTTTGTGACATGTTTGTTTAAACTTCCTGAAACTAAATTACAAGGTGGGTGAGGTTTACCACCTAAGGCAAAACAGTGAATGCCAGAAAGTCATCCTATAAAACAAAGTTAAAAGTCACAGGCTTTGAACTGACTTGGCAACTTTACTTGACATTTCAGTGTCTGTCTGAACAACCTCCATCTTTTACCCAAAACGGGGTAAATAAAAATCACTTGTGAATATATATATATATTTTTTGTGTGAATTCTATTTGGCTTACATCTCATATTTAGTACTGAAATTACATTGCATCTTAAAAGAGACAAATTATGCTTTTGTCTTCTCTTTTTTTTCTGGTGAAGATATCCAACATGAGAAGCTTCTTACCTGATTGCTTGCATGTCTGTAGTTGGTGACAAATTGCAAATATCCCTCCTAAAATTTGAGTGGCTCCTTATTTCACCAATGTTGTCTCAAGACCAGACCAAGTCCAGAGATGTGAAAGAGAGGACGACTGAGAAATGAGTGAGAGAGAGAGAATGATGTTTTTGCCCTTAAAACGGTTTAGAGTGCATTGGGAAGTCAAAATTAGATACAAATCCTCCTCTGTTGAAAGTGTGTTATTGTAATTTGCCAGAATTTCAAATAGCGTTCCTGGTGAGCAATCATATGACAAGTACTACTATATTTCAATGAGCCTAAGTAACAGAGAACTATTTGTGCATTTCGTTACAGCTTAATAATGACATGGTGATGATATTAATAATTGACTCAGCAGACTCCCTGTTACACAACAAATTGTTGGGACGTCATGTATCTTTTCTTTTTTTCTGGCCCAAAATTACCATTGCAAATATTATTGGTGTCTGCCAGGGGTAAAGGAATTATTCAGGTATTTTATTTGAATAAAAGTAGCTATGCCACAAAGAAAATACACATAACAATCGTTCTTATATTGATACATTAACCTGTAAGCAGCATTTTAACATTATACCTGCTTGTCCAGGTGTTGCTAAGTGAAATGACTTTAAGTTTCATTTAACGCTTTTAAGCAATTCATCATATTTGGAAGCTCCTCATGCAAATCATTATCTGTGAAGTAACTGGAAACTGCATCTGCTGAATGAGAAATGACCATTGGGGAAAACTAACTAATCTCATAAGTGTCTGTGAAGAAGCGTCACTGCAGGTGAAATTGAAAACCTGTCTCCACAGGTGAGCCGACTGTAATTTCAGCATGTCACCACTGTGGATTTTCTGGTGCTTTCCACAGGAAGGTCTCAGTTATCACCTAGCTGTATGTGAATCTGTTATCCTAACTGCTGGTTGGGGTGACAATGACAGTTTATTTGGTCCTTGAAAGGGCTGGAGTGCGAACGCTGAACCCGGAGCATTACTCAAGAATGGGTGTCCCCTCCCCTTCTTTAGGGGCCATTTATTATCATTTAAAAATTGTGTGTCGTATGTTTGTATTAGTACGGTTTAATGAGACCACAGACTATATCAGCACGATCTGATATCGCTGCTGTGGTGTTCTTCCTACTTTATATTTTTTATTGAACAAATTGCACATCACACATTGACAATAAAAGGATCCACAGCAACCACAGAAGGTGAAAAAATAGTATAGACAATTTAAGAATCAAGGCACCTATACAGTCAGTACACAACTCATGACTAGTTTTCATGACGGAAAACAAGTGTCTCTTGTTCAGTCCAGTCAATCTCAGTCCAGAGATCAGCTCTTTCAGAACACTGGAGGAAGTCAGTGAGACACATCTACATTGGAATACAAACTTTGATCAGAACAGCTAAGATTGCATTTTATTTATATACATACTTTACAGGCAACACATGCCTTTACAGTTTTTATGGCCTTTTGTTGGTACAAGATTTAATAGCTTTTATGTACTGTTCAAAATCTTTGTAAAAACAGTAAAAAGGGGCCTTTGGTTTGTAAACTTACACTTATGTATATCCTACAACATCATAATTAATGTTGCTCCAGGATGATCATTGCAAATGACCAATCAAGTTGTTGTGATGTGATAGCTTTGCGAATGGGAGAAAAAGACTGGAAAATACTAAAGCGCGCCTTCTTGCTCGCAGGCAGTGGGGAACAGAAGGTAAGCATTAAAAATACTTTCTTTAATAATATGATAGGACATTTGAATTTGAGTACATTAGCCTCATATGGACCAGCGGAATCTAGTTTAGCTAGATATTATTAGCTAAATGTAACATACTCCTGTTGGTTGCTAGTGTTAATTCTAGCTAGCATTAGCTAGCTCCTCTACAGAGAACGGTTAACCTTAGCTTCTATCCAGATACAACACGCATTTCATCTAATAACTAGTCAGCTAACAGTTAACATTTATGTTCACATCCTAATGAGAGCTGTGGGGCCAAGGCAAGGTAAGGCAAGGCAGCTTTATTTATATAGCACATTTCAAACACAGAGGCAATTCAAAGTGCTTTACATAGGCAAAGAAAAACATTAGAATGACGTTCAAAACAATAAGAATAAAATCAATTAAGGTAAAATAAAATGAAAATTTAAAATGAGATAAAATCAAAAGAGATACATAAAATGAAATAAAATACAGTTACAGTGCAGTAATAAGATGCAAGTTCCCAATGGAACAAAGGAAATAAAAGTGCATTAGAGAGACCAGTCAAACAAAGGCACAGGAGAACGGCCGAGTTTTTAATTTAGATTTGAAAGTGGCTAAAGTTGGGGCACATTTGAGATCTTCATCTGTGGTGCTCTCCACAATACCTGTAATTGTCACTAGTTTACCAATGTAAATACAAAATGATAAATGTTCAGGTTTAATAACCAGTGGCCATGTTGACATTAGTTCTGTGCAAACCTACATAAGTTAGCCTAATGGTTGTGGGTTGAGTCAGAGAATGAAAATAATTACTGTAAATATAATTAACTGGCCCATGGATGTGGAATTTGGCCTAAATAAACAATTGCATATGTAGCTAGCAATATTTACTAACTTAACTTACATGTTTGTCCAGGGCCATCATATTAAAGTTTGTCCTGGGCCATCATACTATGTAATTTCCATTTGGGTGTACATAGGTGCCTGTAACGAGTGCGTAGACGCTCACATCACTCCTTTATGCACAATGTGCTCCCATGCGTTGTTGTTAGACATCTTTGAGGCAACCCTCCTCATGAATATGTATGAGTGCCTTGATTCAAGGTCCCTCATTGGCCACAACCAGAAAAACTCTACCTGTTAACATGTCATTTTCTGTTGCGTTAATGTGTAAAAATAAAGCCTGTTAACACAACCAAACTCTATGTGTTAACACGCATTTTAATGTTGTCTAAACATGAAATATCTAAGACAACTGACGTGTTAACACATCATTTTCTGTTGTGTTAACGCGTATTTAACACATCTGTCAACCGGAGGAACAACTTGGATCCAGTGTGTAAGATTCATTTCCTGTCTACCCTTATTCTTATTATTCTCTATTTCTGACAATTGTATCAATGGTAATTCACATATTGTAGCTGATGAACTTATTGTTGTGTGCCTCAGCCTCAGATGATGGCGACGATTGTCTCAGAGCACTCCTGACTCTCTAACACGATGGTGTTAAAATGTGTGTTAACACATAGAGTTTGGTCGTGTAAACACGCTTTATTTTTACATGTTAACACAACAGAAAATGACGCGTTAACTTGTAGAGTTTGGTTGTGTTAACACGCTATATTTTTACATGTTAACGCAACAGAAAATAACGCGTTAACAGGTAGAGTTTTTCTGGTTGTGGCTAATGAGGGACCTTGAATCAAGGCACTCATACATATTCATGAGGAAGGTTGCCTCAAAGATGTCTAACAACAACGCATGGGAGCACTCATTACAGGCACCTATGTACACCGCAAAGGAAATGACATAGTATGAAACGTAAGCCAGAAGTGTGGTTTTGATGAAGCCAATTTGTGGGGACGGTGAAGATTCAGAAGCAGAAGAAATATAGCTAGCTTTAGTGGAATGAAATCATATGAAAATGAAATGGAATGAGTTAAACAGTGCATCATCATGATAAAATTACCACAGGCACTCAAGGTGAGCCATATTTAGGCAAATGGGAAAATATTGCTAGCTACATAGGTAATCGTTTAGGCCAAATTCCACGTCCATAGGCCAGTTAATTATATTTACGGTAATTATTTTCATTCTCTGACTCAACTCACAACCATTAGGCTAACTTAGTTTGCACAGAACTAATGTCAACATGGCCACTGGTTATTAAACCTGAACATTTATCATTTACATTGGTAAACTGGTGACAATTACAGGTATTGTGGAGAGCACCACTTGGCCCCACAGCTCTCATTAGGATGTGAACATAAATGTTAACTGTTAGCTGACTAGTTATTATAGATGATCTGGATAGAAGCTAAGGTTAACCGTTCTCTGTAAAGGAGCTAGCTAATGCTAGCTAGCTAGAATTAACACTAGCAACCAACAGGAGTATGTTACATTTAGCTAATAATATCTAGCTAAACTAGATTCCGCTGGTCCATATGAGGCTAATGTACTCAAATTCAAATGTCCTATCATATTATTAAAGAAAGTATTTTTAATGCTTACCTTCTGTTCCCCACTGCCTGCGAGCAAGAAGGCGCGCTTTAGTATTTTCCAGTCTTTTTCTCCCATTCGCAAAGCTATCACATCACAACAACTTGATTGGTCATTTGCAATGATCATCCTGGAGCAACATTAAAGCTGGGGTAGGCAAAATCTGTGCAACCTAAGCAAAACCTTCAGCCCCTCTCTCTGCTGCCTCGTATCACTCCGCTAAGCCCCTCCCACCAAACCCACAACTTGAGCTAATGAGCCTGAAGCTGGGTGTGGAGAGACGCGTTGCTGTAGGCAAAGGAGGTATTGGAAATTTATCACAAGTTACAGGATTTTTGGCAGGATTTTCCACCATTAAATCAGGCTTTCACCATCTGAAGGTATGTGTACGCGCGTCTGCGTTTGTAGAACAGCCAATACGAACGCACTGTCTCTCTGAAATAACCTGTGATTGGCTAAAGTCTCCCGTCACAGGCTAGATTTTCTGAAGCCTGAAAACAGAGCCAAGAGGAGGGGCTGAAGACTGCGACTATATCTAGTCAATGTAGGACCTGCTTATAAAAAATGTGACAAACAGAGCCTTGCCTTGTCTCGCATTACTTTTTAAAGTCATAATTTTTATATTTACTTGATTTCTTGTCTTTTTGTCATCCTAACATACAGTTACCACTAGGGGGTGGACTGTAGCAACTTCCTGCATATCTTCAGTCAAATGAGAGACTGAAAAAAAAGCTGAAATCATTTAAAAATACAGTCAGGTTCTGTGTCGGCCGGCCAGCCAGCCAGGTCTCATGTAAACCATGTGAAAGCTAGTCATAACTTCCTGTTTTCACAAACAACCATAAAATAAGCTGAGACAAGATGCACACTTACACACATGCACATACACACACACATGTATAAACATACTCCTGCTGACCCAAACCAGGCCTAAATGAGTGCTGCCAGCTCCTCTCATGTGGTCTCTCTGTGACGCTAGTTGGTCTGACTGCTAGATTAGTTTTTCCTCACAGCTGCTCGCCATCCCCAGGCCTGATGAAAGGCTGTCTGTCTGTCTGTCTGTCAACACGAGGACAAAGACAGAGAGGCTTTGCCACATGTGTAATTAGCATTGTTTCACAAAGATTATAGATCATCTTGAGGAGATAAATGACTCGTTCATTGTAATTTGTCGATCCCAGAATAGGAAAGTTGACAGAGAGAAACCGCAGAATGCAGGATAGCAGCCATCACTAAAAGGATTAGATGCAAAACATATTTAATTTCAATCAAAATATTCTTTCAGTCATTCATTGCAATAGAGTTGATTTATATGTACATAATTATTGTAAGGCTAATTGAACAGTCCCTTTTAACTCCTATAGTGTGTGTTTTGCCTGCTGTTAAAGGCTCCACTCAACACATCCGCAACTCAAATCAAACGAGAGGAAGCACAAAGAGAATTTTCATTCTTGTTTCACAAATACATCAAGCTCATTTTGAAATATATACAAACATTGATCACATAAGCATCTTCTGAAATAATACATAAACAGTCTACTTTGTAAAATTAATTAAAACTAAATATAGACAGGCTGACATTTTGCTTTTCTTCATTAAGGCTTGCACATTAAAACAAAATTAAACAAAACAAACCAGTAATAAAATAGCTTATCAAATGCATAGCATTTTTTTCTTAGATACAAACTGCACTTGTGGTGCAATAAGAAGAGAATAAAAAAGTCAACATACAGGATAAACAAGCATCATACCAAAACTGGATGTGTCTCTTTACTGTAAAATAGCTTTTGTAAAACCCTGCAAACCAGAAAAAAAGGAAGATTCACTCAGTGAAATGCTTTAAATTCATCACAATTTCTTTTTTACAAACTTTGATTCTACCCTGCCAGACCTTAATGTAGCTAATAGACTGAATTTTCTACCAAAGAAATATTTACTTTCATGGAATGATTTTGTGAGAGCAAACTATTTCCACATGGTGGATATTTTGTTAAGTAAGGAAACTCTTGAAATCATCCAAATGTCAAATTTAGAACAGTTAAAAACTAGGAGTCTACAGACTTTAACCTGGGCCATTCAATGACGGAAGGTGGGAAATGAAACATGTAGTGACTTCTTTGTATCAAGACCCAACTGCAATTTCCATACAACAATAAAAACATGACGTTCTTCATGAACTCTAGTTCCACATCCAATTCCCAACAAAATTCCCCATCATTGTGTGGAATGGAGGGAGTTTCCATTTGGAAAAGCCAGCAGCTTTCCACTGAAAAATGAAAAAAGGCACTTTAGAGATGCCTGAAGAAAGATTCAGATTCACTAATGTTTGAAATGGGACACGTTATAGAAGATTACATTCCAAACATGATATAGGCATAGATTGATAGCTTCATATTCCTAAACATTGCTCTCTTAACACCTGACTTTAATTAAAAGCCTTCCTTTCCTTGTTCTTGTATGGAAAGCTGGTGTGGTAGACAAATGGTGTTTTTTTCAGTTCATTTTGTAATTGAATTATTAGGAGTTAAGATATATGAGGTGAAGTAACCAACAGAAATGATCAGAGGTCATTTTTGGGACGTCTAACTGATGCTTCTGTAGATGATCACTGTACTGACAAATAAAGAGCCACTGGTCACTTTTCACTTTCCCAGTGGCCGCTCCTCCATCGCTTCCTGGACTGGCAGTGTCTCGTCTTGATAGGTGCTGTAGGAAATGGAGTCCCTTTGTGACCTCAGGCTGCTCTGGAAAAACGGGGCCATCTCATTGGCTTCTTCCTGGACAGGTCTCCCAAAGGCATCGTCCTGCCCCATCCCGTCGCTGCCAAGAGAGGTCTGGCTGACATAGACAACGATGACATCACCGCTGAAGTTCATCACCTGACCGCTGGAGATGAAGGTGGTGTTGTGGTTCCCAGACACCTGACCTGAATGGAAAAATGCGGGAGGGAGAAAAAGAAGAGATTGTGAGAAGTAGAAAACACATAAAGACGTAGGCAAAGGAGTGGAAAAAGGGTGAGAAATGGGACACTGTTTATGGATAATATTTGCCTGGTGATGCAGTAAAATACCTACACTTTTGGCTAGAAGTGGGCTAGTGTGACAAAAGCCATGACAAATGAATCAACATTTCCCACTCTAACTAGTATAGAAAATGGCAAGTGCAATGATACCTTATTGAGAAATGTGTAGAAGTATGTATATAAAGTATATGGTATGGTGTGTAAGACACTGCCTTCCAATTTCTCCCTTACACACAGGCAAATAAAGCTTCCCCTATTCATGATGTAAGTGAGGAAGGGACTATTTCGTGGCTAACCTCAGATGACAAATGGACAGTGGGTGTAATGACCATGCAGGACGACCACAGAAAGGCCACAGCTACATAGACCGCCATATCATGTCCTTTCTGCCTTATTTGTTTCAGAGTCCAGCACTTTTTAGCGTGAGAAACTCACAACCTCTGAAAATAAGCTATTTGTCAAGGGTTTATAGTTTTACAGACATGGCTGAATAAATGCAAAAAAAAGAAAAAAAGAAAAAGTGTGTGTTTCTAACCTTCCAGTAGCATGTTACTCCAGAAGAGAATGATCCATGGTTTATCTCAACTTTTCTTTGCAAATCTACCACGTGATATCTGCCTCAAAATCATTTGTACAAACTTGTACTGATCTGTTGATGTCCATGTAGTGTTCCAACCAGGTGAATTAGGAAATAAACTGTGTTTTTGTTTTGTAAGCCATCTTTCACCACATTAAGCTTCTGGTTCCTATTTTATCCAGCCACCTGTCTGACTTACCAGCCGACAGAACAAGCCGACCCTCCGTGACTCACAGCTCATGCCTCATCTATTCACACATACATGCACGCTCACACACATGCACGCAATCACAGTAAATGTAAGCAAACAGGCTCTAGCAGACACTTTAACACCTACACACACACACACACACACTGAAAAGCACACATAGCCCTATAAAGTTGCAAAGACAGACAAACACAATCACACACACTCACAGAAAGTGTGTCTCTGTGTTCCCCTCCCCATCTGAGAGCGTTTCCCGGAATACCAGTCTAAGAGGTCTAGCTTGAAAATATGTCATTTAACCACAACTTTGAAAACAAAGCTCTATGGAATCTGCTTGGGTTCTTCTGTTTATCCTTTCTTAATACCAAGCTGATTTTTCTGGATGCCCAACACCAAGTAGTACAGTCTACTGACAAGTGTTTTAAACCAAAGACTAAAGATGAACTCTTGTAGAACCCCTCTCCTGTTCAGTCTCAAAGAAAACCACAATTGTATGCAGATCTCCCCCAAAATCTTGCTTATTTTACCTGGACAGCTGCCTGTTTAATTCCTTGAGCAGTAGAATATATCTGGGTCATTACTACTGTTGAGGTGCCCTTGAACAAACTGTTCTAGTGGAGCTGCTGAGTGGCCAACAGATAAGACTGATGCTGTATACTGGACAGCTTCTATGTGTGAACTATGTGAGACAAAATATTTCAGGTGGACAGGTGAAACCTCCGACCCTTGCTTGAACTTTAAATAGCATGTGCGGGAAGTCCATTTAATGACCTTTCATTACTGCATGATGGGAAATGGTGTTCATTTCAGGCCAGTAAGCGTGTAATTAAAGTACCCAGTCATCAGTGAGAGTCAAAAAAAGTCTTCACAAGTTTGTGTGTGTGTGTGTGTGTGTGTGTGTGTGTGTGTACTGTATGTCTGTGTGTTTTTGTTGGGTGGGCAGGGTTATAAAAGTATTACTCAAGCTGTGCACATCTTGCTTCAATTAAAGATGTGGTCACTTTGCGCAACCCTATGGAACTCTGGGTAAACAGGAGCTTTGTAGATGGCATCGTTCACACTGACACACGCACACACACACACACACACAGTGTGGTTCTGGTGGTTCACTAGCTCATCAAACACTCACATATCTTATTCCTGCTCCCTGTGTGGTCCCCCAAAATTCAGGGTCCAACTATCAATACTGGCTTTAATAAGACATATTTCTTGGAAACAATCACACAAACTTCTTATTCTTATGCTGAAACCAATCCTCTGTTATAAGTTGTGTTCGGCATGTTCACCTAATAATACCCCAGTTTGAGCTAACCACTGGCCCGATCAGACTGTTCTGATAATACTGCTTTTATAACTAACCATAACCACTCAGTGTTTGAGGCACAATACATGAATACGTTTCCCGGAGATTTTTCTCTTTGGCAGTGTGCAAAGGTCTCTGTGAGAACAATACAAGTTCAAATCATGTGACAGTGAAACTTCCCATTAAAACCAACATATATTTCATTCTGTTCTGTTATTCTTGGTGGCTAGTCCCACCTATTCTGCGGAAAGGGAGCACTGTTATGCAGTGTATCAAATCATGCATGGGTATGACCCTGTGGCAATACAGTGGTGACTGCCTACACAAACAAAGAGCACAGAATCCACCTGGCAAACACAACTGTGGTCCCACAGTCTTTGTAATGAGCCATCATCCCCATGGCACACAACCACTGTGCCTTCAGTTTTCACTGACATTGTTGAGTGGTCATAGCAAAAATATCCAGGAAATATCCAGCTCCATAGCATCTTTGTATTGCCCCAAGAGAGCTAAAAATAGCTTGACTTCCTGGGAATCTACACACCGATGTATGGAAACCCATTTCCATCATGGAAAAAAATGAATGAAAAGTTTGTTATTATAAAAATACAAACACTAATGGTAATACTAAGTCAAAATAATGAGATACTAAATCTGAATTATGAGATTGACTTTCCAAGTCAAAATTATGCAATAATAAGTCAGACATTTTATATATACTGTATATATCATAATATTTAAGTCACAATTATGATACACTTATATTGTATAATAGATAATAAGTCCACATTATATGATACTAAGTTATAATTTTGAGATTTTAAGTCAAATCTACTACTATGTGTATGAGTTAAAAGAATGACTTAGTAAAATTGTGAAATTAAGTCAAAATTATTATCTCATACTTTTGACTTAAAAAGTCAAACCAGTAATTTAACTTATAATTTTGACTTTTAGCAAGTCAAACCTTTTACTTAGTACCTCATAATTTTGACCTCCTATTTCATAATTTGAAATCACTATCTCTCAATTTTGTCTTAAAATTAGTATTCTTGCTTTTGCCATTCCTATTATTTCATCTACGTTTTTCTTTTTCTGGCCGGAAACGGGCTTCCACACAGATGAGTTTAAATTCTTGAAGTTTTACATTTTCACCCACCTGAGGTAAGAGTTGGTTCAGCCAGCTGACTATGGAGGCTCTCAGGTGAGCACTCCAGTTCTGACTCCACAGAAGAGAGCTTGTTTCCCCTGCTATCCCCCCAGGAAAGTCCCCGGCCTTGCTCCGGGCTCGAGGCCTCAGGGGGCTTGTCCAGGTAGAGATCTCCAACAGATGAGGAAGTCATCAAGGGGCTGACCGAGGTCATCGCGGAGGTTGTACTTTTCTCTGTTGAGGAGGAGTCTGTGCTTGCCAGTCTGTATAATTCCTCCTGTTTTACCAGTGACCTGTCAGTCAGGTGAGGTTTGAAATCCTGAGCCTGAGACAACGGCAGGCAGAGTTCAGGAAGCGGACTGGATGGAGGGATTACAGAGGAGGTGTGGAAGAGCGGAGGAGAAAGAGAGACAAGAGATGCAACACCTGTCTCAGTCTTGGACAAAAGCATCTTTTGTTGATTTCCGTCACCCTTTTCTCCACCACTGTCTGCCTTTACACTCTCACTTTTCTCCTCTTTTCCACTCTCATCTCCATCCCTCTCTCCATCAAACCCTCCACATGAGCAGGTCCCCGGGGTCCCGGGGCTGACAGCCTGGCTACAGTCCTCATTCTCCCCGACTTCCAATGGTTCGCGGACAGGAATAACACACACACAAGAGCCTGCCAAAAGAGGAGACGCACTACCAACCTCCTCTTCTTCTGACACCTCCTCAGGTTCTCCAGATCCTTCACTCTGATCCTCCATCAAAGTCTTCCCGTTGGTCCCTTCTTCCTCTGTCATTTCTCCTGTGAAGGGCAGTGAGACCTTGACATCGGGAACAGAGGTGGGGAAGGTGCATGGGGGCTCATCAGCGGGGCTGTGGGGTGCTTGGCAGAGTTTGGTCATCTCACATGGTGTACATTTGGGGCTTCCAGGGCCTCCTCCTATTCCTCCTCCTGCTCCACTATTGTAAAGAGGGGCCAAGGTCTCCTAGAACGACAGAAACAAAGAAAGAAGCATTGTAAATAGTGGTTATTTTGTGCATGAATAGAAATATGTGATTTCCCAAACCCCACATCATGTAGTAATAGACATAAGAACTGTATTTGTTCCTGCTGTTTAATTTAATCATATATTTCATAAACCATCTAATACATAGATGGGATTACTTGCAATAATGTTGGTTTCTGTGTATTTCTGTTGCTTTTTAACTGAAATTCCACTTTACCTGTTGTATCCTAGTCCTCTTCAGATTCTGGACACATGATCGTAGATTTACTAGACAAAGAAACAACATATTGTACCTTAATACTGAATAAAAGCAAGTCTGAAGAAAATATTTAGTTTTTATGTACCACTTATGTCTGTTGTGAACCAATGTCTACGATGTATGACACCTTAAAATCAGGTCATAGACTCATGTAAAGAACAATAATGAAACATCTAGTTAGAGGAGAAATATGAGTGTAACCTACCAGAGAGTAATTTCAGTTTGTCCTTGTAGCAAAAGAGGAGCAGGATGAGGAGACACAGAACAGTGATGACTGACAGAACTGACACTATAACCCAGGAGGGTGCTGCACCTGCAAGAAAGAAGAGTTCAGAGCTTGTTTTAATACTCTACATCCACTGTCAATCATAAATGTCTGTGAAAGATACAAAAACACTCATACATATCTGCCAAAGATACAACAAATCAGTTGTATCTTTGGCAATTCTCATCTTGTTCCAACATTTACTGTGACATTTAAACTTCCAAGAAGAGGAAATGATTTGCCATATTTGCAGGTGCATTAAATTGGCTTTCTATGGTGACAGTCTGCAGTGAACATGTCCATGTCTTACCAGAGACAGGTAGTCCACACACTGCGTCGGCCTGAGCGCTGCCTGGCTGTGTTTCACTCCTGCCCTCAGCCTTACAACTAGAAGAGAGGATGAAATCACAAAAACACGGAGTGAAGAGGAATATTTGTACAACTGGACATAAGACATTTTTTTTCTTTCTTTCCCTCCACATTTTACCATCCAACCTGCCAGCCTTTACAGGTGGATCTGCAATGACGAAGGACAGAAAGAGGCATATGGAGAGAAAAACAAAATTCTTTCTCCCTCTCCATAGTCATCATCATCATTACAGATCCGGCCTTCAGTGGAAGCTCGTGTCTGGTCCAGGGTTCCAGGGGAAGTGGTGCGAGTATTACTCATAACAGCTGGCTGGTGGTGAGGCGGAGGACAGCTACCCAACTGCATTTTTCCTTCACAACATTAAAAGATTCCAGGATAAAAACTGTGTGTGTGTGTGTATGTGTGTGTGTGTGTGTGTGTGTGTGCGCATATATACACTTACTTAGTCCATTGTGTGCATTGTTCGGCACTGTTGTCAGCAGAGAAGAAGCCTTTCTTACAGGCTACACAGATCTTCCTTCCATTAGCAGACTCTGGAATTAAAGGCATACATAGTATATCTCTAAGTGACGCTCGGCTGTAATTGTTTGATATGAATGTGGTGTGTTTTGTGTTAGTGTGTCTCACCAGGGTCTACCTCGAGTCCATATCCAGGACTGCATGTGGGTATCCTCTCGCAGTACTCACAGTTGATGGGATAGCATTGGAGGCCGGGAAGGCAGCGACACGGCTCCTCTGCCAAAGGGTTTTCAGGCCTCTTCATAAAACCCTTAACTGAAGGTCAAACAGGGGAGTGTTTTAGCGTTATTTTGTTCTCCAGGGTAGGGGTCAACAAAATATTTGGAAACAACAGTCTCATATTTAAACATTTGTTTTGTTAAGGCATAAGCAGCAAAACCTTTAAAATGGGTTTCCAGGGTTTTGAAACCCTTGTTCAGGCTGCAGGTACTGACCTGGGTCACAGAACTTCTGCTGAAGACAGCGCTTATTTTCATTCCACCCGGGCTGGTATTCACCATGATTACATTTGATACATTTAGTCTGCTCGAAATCATTGCAGTCAGAATACACACGGAAGCCTAACGAACAAAAAAAAAGTAAAAGGGAGAGAGAGACAGAGGGAGGAAGAAAGACAGATGGATTTAACAACCCGTACATAATTACAGCGACCACTAAAAACCTAATGGAAGAAGAGAAAAGAAGAAGGAAATTGATTGGTTCTTCTAGTGGATCAAATGGCAATGTAAATTGTGTGTGTATGTGTGTGGTTGTAAAAACACATGTGCATGTCTGAGCCATTTTAAGCCAAAATGTTCCGTTTTTAAACATCCTTCCTCTTTTGACTTAACATCTTTGTGAATGGAAATCTATTTTTATTTTATGCTGCTTCCACTGAGTAAACCAGATGTGCAATATGCTCACACTACTTTCTTGTGTTTTACTTCGATCCCTGTGTATGTATGTGTGTGTGTGTGTGTGTGTGTGTGTGTGTGTGTTATTACCTGGTTCACACTTGTTGCAGCACCTGGAGTCTTTTAAGTAATGTGTTTCATCACACTGGAGAGATTTGGAGACCGCATTCTAAAAAATATCAAAACATAAAATTAGTTTTCTGTTATTTTGTGTAAGTTTAGCTTTTTATGTGACAGGAAACACTACATGATTACTTTTGCAAAAACACATATTTAGAGAAAATTTTAGAGGAAATTTGCTTGATCAAAGACATTGATTTTCCATCAGTGTGTTACGATTTTCCTCAATGAATGCCACGCTGTTCTGTGGCAATCCTTCTCCTTCAGTTCTTCTTTCAAATCCACACGTGATATTTTGAGATGGCGGTGAGTAATGAGAGGAAGAGGATTGTTAAAGCATTTCCGAGACATGCCCAGGAATTCTTTCCACACTCTCAGAAGCACCTGACCACAGCACTGTACACCCTCCAAACCAGCAAACCAAACCCCAATAGTACCCAGTTAAATAAGGGGAATCAAGTGGAACTAAATGCAATTAACTCCATTTGGCTTGGAATTAATTAACACTCCCCACCAGTGAGCTCACCATGTTTTTGGCAGGATGACCTATTGGTCAACTTGCCCATTGAGTAAATGGTGAGAATAAAAGGTGAGATTAAAAAAAAAAATCTTGAGCAGCTCTTGAGTTGGTGAGCTCATTCCTAAAAGTCTCCTGCTGTCATTCAACTGTGTAAGCTATAGCATTAGCACGGATTACCAGGGTTCTTGTTGCAAGGAACATGGAGGTGAACAGTGAAACATCTGTGCATGTTTGAAACAATAAATGGGAACTCTAGTAAAAAGGCCACAAAGGTAAGCCATGTAGGCTTACACACACACACACACACACACACACACACACATACTGTACGCACCCTCCAGCCACCCTAAATGAGGGGCTGGTGGCCACATTGCTGAATTAGAGAATCTGGCTGTTATGACAGAAACGATGCCAAAGCCACAGTGTCTATATATACATGTAGAAAAATACAACCTATAGGCCTGACTGCACTCTGACCTCGGACCAACCTCCTTATTTTCCTCATTCAGCCCTTCTGAAAGCTCCTTTTTCCCATGAAATTATACACTAATTCAGTCATTCATACTGTAACTTGCACAGTAGAAATCCAGTTAAGTGAAATGTGACAAATCCGTCCTCCTGCTCTCCCCGCAGGCGACATTCATAAGAGGTATTTGTCTATCTGTCATCATACTCATCATCAATGGCCATCTTTTCTTTCCCACAGTGCATTTGTCTGACTGTAACACACAACAGCCACATAACAAAGTATTGGGCTTTTATCAGCTGGGCATGCTGTTTACCTCCACTATGATTGAGCTTCCTAAATGAGTACAGCTGCATAAAAACAGCCTCTATATTCTGCAATTAAATGTTACTTTGGACATCATATTCATGCAATACATTGCTGTTAATATTATTTGGTCATTATTTCTTCATTTAAAGGTTTAATGTATCGCTGAGTTTCCCCTGCCACTAAATGCAGAGGATCACTTTGTCATTTCCTGTAGTTTATACTGATTCTAACAACAATACAATTCTGGAGGAACCACTGGATTCTTGTTTTTCATGGCAGAAATAAATAATGGCATCTAACTCCAACATTGTCTCCTCCTCTTCCCCCTTGTTGTTTCTTTCCCTCTCTGTCTTACACCTCCACATTAAACTCTGTTGAGTCTCAGTGTCTGTCCGGCCTCAGGCTACAACAGCGCAACATGAACACTGGCAAGCGTTTAATTACCTTCATTCAGCCTCTCACACATCAGCCAGTCTTTGGTTTTATAATCTAACCAGAGGGATAATGATGCACAGAGCTCATAGCTCGGACCGCAGCACTAATGAGGACCATGTGCTGCAGCAGACAGAAGTGACAGAAGTAGGAAAGGTTCCCATGCTAAGAGGATCATGTCTTTGTGTAGATAGATAGATAGATAGATAGATAGATAGATAGATAGATAGATAGATACAGATGTGGAGACACAGCTGTACAGCCAATGGTGGTCAATCCGCACAACTGGGCCAGAGTGCACAGGAAGCCAAAAGAATGCTGGGAATTGTATTTTTGTTACCGCCACATCTAAACATTGGGTCTCAGTTATGCGAGGCAGTATGTTTTGACTCACTAAATATATATGTAAGAGGAAAAGAGATGATCCACCCTATATGATTATAGGTTATCATAACGGTCAAGATAGAACATCCAACCTCAAAACTAACTTTATCTGCTGTATGGGTTCAAATATACACTTATGTTTGAGTGTGTGCGAGTCTAACAGAAATTGTAAAAAGACAGCGATAGGGGAGGGAAAAGGGGAAATAGATATGGATAATAATGGATGGATAGAGTGGGCTGCATTGAATGGAAAAAAAAGAAAAGGGGCAGTAAGAGCCCTTTTGCTCAAGTGATATCCAGTTACTGCCCCCCTTTTTTTAACACCTTTTCCTAGCTGTTTTGTTTATCTTTTAAAAATCCTTCACCAGTTGTGCGACCCTATCAAACAGGAGTGTGATACAGAGTGCATTCCATTTGCTGTCAGAGGACCAGGGAATTTGCATAACGGCCACAGCAGCCGCTGGCGACGAGCCAAGAGAAGCACGGTGTGACTTTTAGGCTTCCAGGGATTTCAGCGATCCATGATAAGGTGCTGTAAAAGCATAATGCACAACAATTGAATCTTTGTACAATGTTTGCACCTGTGATTAATTCTTTAAACGCCATAAAAATCTCCTTTGTAGTGCCACCTGCACAAATAATATTTACTAGGTTTGAAATCTCATACTCCTGATAAGTACTTTCAAAACTTTAACCATATTAGCATCTAAAAGACTACGTGGATTATTACTCAAGTAATAACCAAACATAGTTTGCATTTGTTTACCACTTTCCATTGTCTTATCTCAGAAACTGGTTGTGATTTTCTTGCTACCCAGTCACTAAAAAATGGATATCAAGTGACAAGCACTGCAAGTTTTTCCTCTGAAAAATCCTCTGGTGCACAAGAACTGACATATTTTAGAACTGCAGCAGAAAGAGTGGCTTAATACAAAAGAAGAGCTGGGAAATCAGCATAGATGGTGATGGCCAACAATCTGTGAACAAAAAAGAAAAACTATAGAAACTTAACTCAATGACCAGGGAAGAACAGACAAAGCAAAAAGTTGGAAAACAAGTCAGTGCTAATTGAACTAGACACAGTTTAATCTGGGTGTGTTAGAGACATTAAGTTAGGTCTTAAAGCCATTATGATTCCTTCTCCTTTCTCCACACAAAGCTCTATTGTCACAAGGTTGCAGGCTTTATCTATGAATGAAATGTCTCTGCTGTTTGCATAGTTAAATCAAGTTTGGATCTGCAGACCTGAGGCAATGTACTGTTATTGCTCAAACCGAGGAAGACATAACACTGACTAGTGTACTGATGTGATGGTGGATGGGTGGATGAATGGATGAATGGATGAATGGAGCTACAGGAGGTTAGAAAAGAGCACATGATGAAGAAAATGTTGAAAGTGAAGACAGGTTGTTGGTTGAATACAGATATAGGGAGTCAGGAAAGAGGTAGTGAGAGATTGCTGATGGATGGTTGAATGACGGTCAGATGCATGGATGAATGGATAGCTAGAGAAGCTGACTAATAAAACATACAGGAGCCATGTGGGTAGGGAAGTAAATGAATCCACCAAAGCTCAGCTTGTTCATGATATATTGACTTTTGAGCTCTCGACATCTTGAAGTAATCTTGTATTGCTCAATGTCACACAGACAGTTTGAAATGAATTTGGAAAGGATTGGATGAAGTGGTTGAAAACCAAGAAAATGAAGGGGAATTCTTTGGAGATACTGTGAGTCAGTAATGGCAAGACCATGGTGAGAACAAACCAAAGCCAAAGGTTTGCAGTGTCACCTTAAAACGTAGATGAAAAACATTTCTTCCCTTCCACACACTGACACGTTTTCCCGGCATTACATCTGTATTTGCTCACTCTTGTTACCACCACTGGAACAAATGTGACTTGCATTTGCCAGTCTGTGAAAAACAACGTTCTTCTGTGCCATTATTACCTCTCTGGATCAGCATGGACAATATGCAGTGCCCTCCCTAAGCATTATCTCTTGCAACACATTTTGGTGAAGCAGAGAAGAAAAACAGGGAAGAGAGCGCGTCTGTTCCAGTCAAAGTCATAACGATGCTGGCTTACGGTAATACAGGCAAACAGGCAGTGATAGATCACTGGTGCCCAGCAGTCCCACCACTACAACCACATTTTATAAACTACTCCACCTGGACAGAGTTAGCTGCTTGGACTAAACAACAACATGGACAACAGCATGTCATGGGCCATTCACTTTTTACTCCTCAGATTAGATCAGCTGAGACATAATGTAGCTTTTATAATGTCAGTGATTTCATCAGTTCCTTTGAGGTATGGCACTGATGGAAAAAAAATTATCACAAAAAAGTGATGCTATGTATGATGTATTAACTGCCTATAGCCTTATGGTGATAGTGACAGTGAAACACAATATAATCACAGTCTTGCAATCCTAATCTCCATGGAATAAAACCATTTTTAGTTTTAGTGGCTACCCTTGTTGGTCCCTGCTCCTCACTTTGCAAACCTCTCCTCTGGCGGAGCTAATGGGCTTCCTGATGAGCCATTTGGCCCGCGCCGGTCCCCTCTGGACCGGGAGAGAATGCTTGGTGAGGGGAGAAGAGCATCCAGTTGCCAGCGGCGTTTTTGCGGTCAGAACAGGGGAGGTGGACTCGGCCCAAACACAACTGTTTCCAGTCAGTGTCCGGGAGTAAAAATTCACCCCCCCTCCTCCCCTTCTTTCTCTCCCTGACCAGTTACATACAAATCATCCGATGTGATGACACGTACTCTGGTTTACTGTTACATATCTCCTTGTCCATCTACTCAAGAAAAATAAACCATCATGATTCTCAGTATTTTGCAGCCACTCAGTCGACTAAAAATTGACATCCCCTAAAAAGTAGTGCATAGGAGACAGAACATACAATAAAGTAATGATCAACTCTTGACTATTTAATACACTCCTTAATTTTGTTATCAGGTAAATTTTAACCTTATTTTTTAATACCCGAAGTGTGTTTTTACCTGTGCGTAAAAGGTCACGAGGACACACGTTATCCAGCCTCGGACTATCCAACTTGTGGAAAGGTTCGATCTCATCTCTGCTGGTTAATGAAGACTACTTCTGAGGCGAACTTTCTCAGCCAAGAAGATGACTCTTAAACACCGCGATCCGACTCTAAATCACTTCCTCTTGTGTGCGTAAATGTGGCGGGTCCTCCACACCGTCTCACAGGGCATTCTTGCGCCTTCATTCCCTGTTGGGCAGCTGCTGTTCCCACCTCTCTTCTCCTCTCATCTCCCTTCTGCTTTCACCCACGCGTTGTGGAGGAAGCTGCATGCAACAGCTTGTAAAAACTGACTGTCTGACGGACTGAGGGAGGGAGGGAACTACTTCACGTTGTCATATGAAAAGAAAAAAAGTTTATCCACCTCTCTTTCCTTCTGGCTCTATATGCGGTGATCTCTCTCTCTCTCTCTCTCTCTCTGAATGAATGAGTGTGTATGTGACAGTTAGAGTAAGTGTGCCTGATTGTTCATTGTATCATGGTAACATGAACCTTTAGACACTGGAATTAGAAATGTACTGTCACATACATGTTTCTGTGATAACCAACTTTAATGTTAAGCTGTCCCACAGCCGGCACAATTTATTGTGAAAGTTTGTCAAGTGGCACTTTTCATGTGATTGCCCAAACAATTTGACTCATGACCTCATGCCAGAGATGAATTCAGATATGACCCCATGCACTGGAGGCAAAGCATGTGGTCACTTTAAAGATCCCACTGCCATGATGAATAGTAAATGCATAGTTCCTGGAGTGTGGGCCCTGGAACAGCCATGACCACTTCTACAGTCCACAAAAGTCATTTATTTAAAAGTTATAGTGACTGACTCCAGGAAATAGCTGCTCTCTGATCCCAGGGCAGATAGAGAGGAAAAGCAGTGGGTGTGTTCCCCTCTGAATTTGCATGGCAGGCTAAGCCCAGCCTCCACTGGCAAGTCATGAGAGGGAAGGTTTGAGAAAGTGGAGAATATGTTCTCTTCAATATGACAGTTATGCAAATATTAAATTGCATGTACTGGCCCTGAGTGGATAAAACAGGTGGCTGCTAGGCATGAGAGAGGAGAGGAGAGGAGAGATGAACAAGGGGAAAAAAAAAAGAGATGTAACTAAATGAAGCCATCTCCATTCCTTCATGAGAGCAAGAATGATGCAACTGGGCAGAGAGAAAAGAAAAGAGACAAACATGTCTGTTTTAAATAATCATTCAGATATCTGTGTTAATGTGCAGCACTTGTTGTTGAAAATAAGAAAGATTATCCTGCATATCCATAAATTATGATTAAAAATCAATAGTGACTGATGTTCAATCGTGTGTGGATAGATAAAGAACTTTTTAACTCATAAGGAAGAATAATGAGGGTTTTAAGCCGAGCCAGTGGAGGCAATGGGCTCTGTCCTCCCTCTCCCCCTCTTCCCGTAAAAACATGCTGAGAGAGGCTGTTTTGTGGTGGGGCCTCTGCAGCTCACACAGTAGCAATTAAGAGCCAGATTTGACTCTTTAAGCAATCAGAAACCTCAGCTTGACTCTGAACGCACCCCAAACATTCACACCGAAGTCAACCCCGAGCAACAAAACTGAAGTGGAAACACCGAGAAGTCCCTGTTAGGCTCCACTTCCAACACAGAGTTTACAATGCAGCTCGTTTTGATGTATAAAAATGTAGATCCACTGCAGGCAGACACCACGCTGGTTTACAAGCACCGCACTTCAAGTGACCTGGGTCAGAACACAGACTGTGTAGCTCTGTAAGCTATGTGGGTTGTGTTGCTTAGCATCACTTAAAACAAGTCAGAGTTCATGAAGCAGGCCTATTCCAGACAGCTCATATACACAAAAATGCACACACACGCCATAAGCTGCTGAATGGTTTCCATTAACGTAACACACACTCGTTCCGTGGACTAAAGCAGCCACAGCCTGTTTTGGTGCCATGATTTTGGAGGAAGCTTCAAGGGTTCGGCACTGTCTCCCTTGAACACACAGAAAAGTACGCAGGGCTGAAAAACATGCACATGGCCCTCACATACACACAGAACAGAGTGGAATAATAACATTAAAGCTTAGCCACCATGTTCCGGTGGTTTTAGGGTTGGATCTGCGCTGCTCCTGCTTGCTTTGGAAACAGATGTGATCTGTGAGTCACCCAAGTCACCAATGTGAGCTAGAGCCGCCTGCTGACGCCATTACTACACAAACTAAAATGCCAGGCGAATTTTCATAAACACATGCACATACAGAAATACAGGTTAACACCCAGATGTGCATGCAGGTACACATATTTGCATGGTGACACACACACACACACACACACACACACGCTGAAAAGCCAAGCTAGGGTCTTGGCAAGCACAAGTGTTATTTTGACACGCAAAGAACAAAACTATTCACTATGAATGCAAATAACGTATCAGGCATCTGTCACACACATATCTACAAGCAGATAGAGATACACAGGCACGCACGCCCACACAGCAATGGGAGCACACACACAATGCTGCCATGCCCCTTAGCTCCACCCCTGTCCTGTATCAATTATTTGTCCACCTGGTGAGTTATCGGTGATGGTTGAATATTAGCCTGAATATGCAAATGCTGTTCTTTATCAAGGGGTGTTAGTTCACTCGCGTAATGTTCAACTACTAAATGAGAGCAGCTCTAACGGCCTACCTAACCCATTTCTATTTTTAACACAAATAAATGCACTGGATTCCACTACAGGTCAATGAGAACTGTCCAAAACTGTCTGTTATTGATAAGAATGAAATTGCAACCACATTTTCTGCTACTTTACTTCACTCATCTTGTTACTAAGATGGATTGTGCTTTAATTGCCCCATTAAATTCCTGTGATTCCTGATTTCTTTGACTGAGATGCATGGTCTTCTTTTGATGATTTAGGCCAAAGTTAACCACGTTATTGATACGAGGTCAAAAGAACAGATAGCAAGGATTGAGAGATAGTGTAATCTTGATGGCAGATCTGAGCTTTTTCTTATGTATTTATTTGGGGTAGGCTGTTAGGAATGTCCCTTAAGATGGACTTTGGTTTGTTGTACTTAGCAGACAATAGACCACATCAAAGGGCTGGACGTGAGAGGCAGGGACAGCAGGCAGGAGTGTGTGTTTGTCTGTGAAATGACTTTGTTTTACAGCCTTCAACACCTGTCGACACTTTGAGCCATAATCAAAACTCGGGATTTTCCTTCATCACATACACCAAAAGCATGCAGACATTCAGTGAGGCCTCCAGGAGTACATTTAAGTACACAACTCATCTCCATCTTTTATTACACCATGACACCAATTTCAAATATACATAATGAGTACCATCGTCTTCGGTTCAGTGTATGATACAGTTATTTACTGTTTCTCTTAGAGCATATCGAAAAAGAACAACAAAAAATAGAACCAAATACCCACTTTAGAAAAAGAAACAGTACAATTATCAGAGACACTGCAACACAGAGAGACAAGATGCAACGGACAGGGAGGGAATAATTATGATCAGTGTTCTCTTCAACTACACATTGCCAAAACGGATTAACAAAAAAGAAATCCATTAACAGTAGTGATAATGTTCATTATGTATAAGACTCTGAATTAAAACAAATATATATATATATATATAATAAAGAGCAAAATAGTAAAGTGAAGTGCAAATTTCTTTGGAAGTTGGAATAAGGTATGCTTTTTCTTCATTAAGACATAAATAAGTTATAAAATAGAAGCTATCAAAACAAAAACCAGAGACAGACATTGAAGAAATAAAGGCAAGACCATGTTTTTTTTTCAAGCTTCAAGTAGGCGATACTTCTGAGCCGTCCAGATACACTGTACAAGGCATTCTTAACAGACTCAGGGCCATTTTGTTGTCTTTAAGTACAATTATTCAATAACAAATGCAAGTTAATGCATCCGTCGCACAACTCTTTGCTCCAAAATGGCGTTTAAAATTCAAAATAAAACCCAGCAGGCCGTGCTCAGAGTTTTGTTTCCTAGCGACGAGTGAAGCTCTTCTGATACAAGAAGTACTGCACTGAAATGAAATGAAATTCTGTGATACTTTCAAGTCCAGAAACGTCCAGGCAACAAGTCCCTTGTCATCACTTTGGGTGAATTGCAATACTGTTCAGTTTCTTCCTCTCTCTCTCTCCCTCTGTCTGAAATAACAATGTTAACAAGACTGACAACGCTTTCGTCATGATTACGGATTAAGGAGAGGGGCAGATGGGAAACCCAAAGCTTTCACTGCAAAAAACATTGCTGTTCACCTTTAAAGAACATGGAGTCCTGCTGCACTGGAGATTTGAAATCGACACAACCTTCATTCCTTGTAATTGAATAAACAATACTCTTGGTTTTCTTCTACTTTAGGCTGAACCAATGCTTTTTTCCAGTAAAATGTAATGCTCCCAGCAGGGGATCATCAGCTAGTCGCAGTAGTCGTTTAGTCAGTGTTGTGATCACTTCTTTCTCTGGAAGACGTTGGCCAGCATGGCGCCAGAAGTGGTTAGCTGGCCCATCTTGCTCAGGAACTTGGTCTTGGCATCCTCACCCACCAAACTGGAGGCGATGGACATGGAGCTATGGAAAAAAAAAAAGAAAACAGAGCGTAAAGGTTGAATTTGGCCGTGATGAAGCAACAAGGTTTAGCTCTGATTTATCAACATATATGGACTGAAAGACAGACACAATAGCACAATAGTACAGAAAGAAACCTACACAATCCTCCACTATCTGTTGACGAGCTTGTGTCAGCATTTACTCTACTTCTTCAGAAGGGAAATGGTGTATGCCAACGCAGCCCCCTCCTGATTTTTACAGTCTAACGGCTCCACAAGTTCCTCTTTTGAGTTAGCAGGCACTGATACAGTGGAGCAGTTACAACACTCTGTCAAGCTGCTGCATTGCTCAACAGAAGTGTTCAGACTCTGTGCACTGGTGAACATCAACATCACATGGCTTCTAGATAAGAACAACTCAACAATTTGCTTAAAAATGCCTCATGTCTTGTGGCCTCAACTTTCCTGGAAACTGTTTTAGGTTACGGTTCTGTGTATCACTTTACTTGTTATACACACAGAATGTATGAGAAATCCAATTTTGTCAGGGAACCGAACAATTTCATATACCTTCCTGAAGAACTGTGCAACATCAGACCTCAATGAAATAGCTAGAAAGGAATTACACCAATGTTATGTGATGCCACTTCAAAAAGTCTTTCTGACAGAATGCTCGCTAAGCTGTGACAGCCACAAAATATCAAAATATAGTTTCCAGAATAGTTCATACCAGAAAGTAAATAACGAATCAAATGGGGGAAGAAAAAAAAAAGAGAATCTACATTCTACAAGATCCAAGTTATCAATTATAGTAAGAAAGACTCGACAGACCAAAATGAAAGAACAACAAAAATCTCCTGGCACAAGCACAGATATTTTAACCTCAAGACTTTTAACTGAGGGCTTTGGGAGAACACACCCAAAACTGAGCATATGTGCACAGAGAGAAGCAGACATACACACACTTTTTACATCCATATAAACATACTTCTCTTTTTAATCAGCCCCGAACACATGTCAACAAGATGGGAGAAACATCTTTTAAAAAGGACACCCACAGTATGGCCCGTGTCCCAGCTCTCTTAGCGCTTTACCAAAAGAACTCCTCTCATTTTTCGTCTCTTTCTGTGTAGATACCCACATAATGAGTGCGGTTCCAACACTCTTATGTTCTCCTCTCCCCTGGGGAATAAACCCACAATACGGGCCCGGTCCCAACACTGTTAAGTGACCCCTCTCCTCACAGTAGGACTACATCTTCCCCCTCCAAATTCTTCTTAACTACCACTTTAAAGCCATCACTTGCTGCTGTCACTGCCTCTCATGCAATAAAAACCCAAACTCCGCAAATCATTTTAGAATAAGTGATGGTGTGAATGGGACTGTTTGTTTGGTCTCACCCTTGTGCGTCTGCCATTCCTCTGTTTTCCACCTTGATTTCACATTCTTTGATCATAGAGCTCAGAATAACCTGTGGAGGATATGACACAGACAGATTAAGCTGAAATGTTACCTTCACAAAAAGGTCTAGGTCGTAGAAAAACAACAGAATCTCAAAAAAAGATTTATTTTGGGAATGCAACGCCACCTATACAATACCTGTAAACAGCATGTTTTTAACCACTGGAGTGGTACAAAACAGGTGGTGTGGGTCTAATTCTGCCCCATCATGACAAAAATAAAGAGCATGTATGAATTTGTATGTTTTAATGCAGTAAAGTTCCAGTTTGGAAAATGATTCCTGTCTTAGAATCTGGTATGCAGGCTTTACAGACAGCGTGGAGAGCCAGCTGATCATTAGTCACTTTGGGAAAATAGAATTCACAAGAAATGGATCGCGTGAGATTCTGAGACACAAATAAATATGGCAGAGGTGTGTGTGTGTATGAGTGTGTCTGAGAAAGAGGTGAAGACTCAGACTGTCTGTCTTTACCAATATTGTGTGTGAGATCCCCTGGGAGTATCAGATAGAAAGAGGGAGATTCTGGCCCATCAGTGCGTGAGTATGCAGACGAGACACTATGTGCTTGCGTGCATTGTGAGTGTGAGAGTCAGTGTCTGAATACATGAATGAAATCCCCCACCCCCACTCCCACTCCACTCCCACTCCTGTAAATGCATGTCTGTCCCTGACCTCGTGCTCAGGGGAGAGCTGCTCCATGTCAGCGCGGAGACACCTGAGGCCAGGCAGGAAGTGGTTGACCATCACCTCCTCAGAAATGACTGCACATGAAGTTAAGGACTGGAATGAAAAACTTGCCAGTTGATCCAAAGCACCTTGCAGCATGCACCATGAATGACTGTATTGCTATTCCTATAGTGGGAATCACAATGCTAACTTTTTCACTACCTGGACTCTCATGCTGGTTTCAGACAGCCAAATGATGGTATTCATTTCACAATATAATAATCTGGGAATGAAAATATTTTCCTATTTTTAACTGAACATAGCTGAATATATAGCTTAACAAAGCTAAACTGCTGATGGACACTGTAAGAAAAAAAAGTCCAAATATTTCTTTTAGTAAAAACAGACACAAACACTACCTTGTAAATTGCAATAACCCTCTTATATATTAATCTCAGAGTGGAGATGTAATGCCTTGTCTATCCAGACTTTCCTGTTTTTCCTCACTGCATGTATAGACACAGAAACTAAAAAGCTGGTGTTTTCAAGGCCAAGCAGCTACAAATACTATTTGAATAGTGCTTCCAGGCATTACCAGATGGGTGTAGTTTACTTAAGGTTAATTTAAGGTGTGTTCTGCCACCTGTCATAGTCAGTGGAGCTATATGGGACACAGAGTGAATGAATCTATATTTTTAGAGATGGGAATGTACAATTTCAGAGCTTGTCGCACTGATTACAAGAGAAAGAAGTGCAGTGGGAGGTAAAGCCTCTGAGGTTAGGGCTATACCTCCTGGACACAACTGCACTGTGAAATCACAGCCTGACAAAGATCCACAGGAATGAACCTCAGACCAACTGTCCTCTACAGTATGTGTGTGTGTGTGTGTGTGTGTGTGTGTGTGTGTGTTGAACCTGGGTGGGGTGGGGTTGACAGAGGAGAGACAGAGTAGAGAGAGAGAGAGAAAAAACAATGTGAGAAAGGAGAAATGGTATGAAGCGAAAGAATCACAGAAGAGAAGGATGGCAGAGACAGAGGAGAGGTAATGTAAACGTGAGTCCTATCCTGGGAACTGTTACTACGGATTGAAGTTGATGTTCAGTCCTTTCCTCCTCTCACGCTCTTTCTCCCTCTCTCATCCTTTCCTTTGCTTAACCAACCCTATAATTACCTCTAGCCCCAAAATGGAGGCAGCTTATTTTCCCTTTCTCCTCCTGCCAAATGACAGGCAAACTCTGCCAACACACACACTGAACCACACACTCAGGCACTGGGGCCACGCTGATACGTACCACACAGTTATACAGGCACATTCAGGAGCACATCGAAGCAGTGCAGCTAGCATCTGACCGGTTTTTCTAACGGCCTTCCCACTGACTCACTGTTACGACAGCTAACCCTGAACCCAAGCCAACCTTGACACACACTTCTAGTAAATCATTTGGAAATACATACAGTACAGTAGTTAAAAAAGGTGTGTGAGCTTGGAAAATGTAGACTAGACATTTTCCCCTTGAAGTTTCACAAGGTTATCGAACTGTTACACTAAGTATACAGCTGGCATTAGGACTATAAATAAAAGTCGCCCTATAGAAGGTAAATCCATACTGACCAGAATAAAGCCCAGCTTACACAGATAATTAAGTATGACCTATAGAAGGATACAGCAGCAAGAAAGGGCGCTGTAGGCCTCAAACAGCTGGGTGGCGATGTCAATCCTCTTGCTCTCCACCGCCTGGCTGTTGTTAGCCAGCGCCAGCTTGTGAAGGTGTGGCAACACGACTAGAGGAATAAAAAAAAAAAATACAGACAAAAAGTTAAGAGGCAGAGCAAAAGCAAAAGACAAAGTGCAGACATGGTTCACTGTTGGAAATGTTTTTATATATATATTTTTATGTATTCTGTATTTGTGTCCTTTACATACACTCATCTCTAAAGCGTGGCTCTGCATTGGGTCCGACCCTTCCAAACGTCCTGATGATCTCCATGTGCAAAGAGTGCTGATCTTGGTACTGAGGGTCTTCCAGGAATGATGCCAGCTGCATTTTTACACGCTCCAGCAGCTACACACAAGAAGTATATTTATACATGTTTTATGATGATTTGTAAAATGTTTTTTCATCTAATTAAATTCATTGTCTGCATATTAGGCTTGTGTGCAGTTTGGCCGTTAGCTTCCTACCTCTTTTTGTGTGACAGTCTCCATGATGGTACCAAAGGCAGGGATAGTGGATATCCTCACTGAGCTAAAAGCAGCAGGGGAGTAAGACAATGGTTTCACCATTCATAGTTACTGTATCGCTCTTTTAGGTGTTCTCCAATCTCTCCATTACCGTGTCTTTAAGCAAGAATCAGAATGAGTCAAATATTATCTGCAAATAGTTAGCAGATTTATGTGAAAATGTTTGAATCAATGAAACTATGTATTTCATGCATATTTTTCCTTATAATGGCACATCTACTGCCCAGTAAGCATCTATAGTAAAACCACAAAGAAGTAGGAGTACTTTGGTTAATACATGGTCTAGGTTTTATTCAAATATAGTGATAACATATTAATGGCATGCTGGTAACCACAGTGATGACTGAGGTGGTTGCTCACGTAGTGGACTGCCAGTTTTAGCTTCTGCCTACATTATTACATGACCACAGGCTGTGGAATTTAAACAAAATGAACTGTCAATGCCGACTGCATGACATATTATTGTTATCAATGTTTTACTGACCGCTGCAAGCTGTGCCTACGTCTCTCTGCTTTGCTGATCTAGTAAGTTTATATTTGACCGGGCAGTTGCAACGATGATCATCTGACTACCAATAATCTATGTAGATCAATTTTCTTAAAATCTTAAAACCATCAAATATATAAAGGTATACAAAATCATCTATGTTTCAAAACCTCCCTATTGAACTCCACTATTACATGAAACTAGCCAAATTTTGCAAATAATATTTGACCCAGATCTGTATTGAACATGTTAGATCTATAATCAATGTCTGCCATTTTATAACTGCTTTATAACTTGATATATCCACCATATCATTCTTGAGCTAACAGCTTATCTAGCTAAAAGCTGAAAGCTAACAATCCCAAGTTAAAAGATATATTTCCCAAATTTGTAAAAAATACAAAAAAACATAATAATGTATAATAAAAATATCTGACAATAATCAATGATTATAATGAACTGCGATAAGCAAGATTAATGGGGTGCTGTTAGGGTGATGTTAGATAATCATTCCTCTGTCAGTAGGAGCAGGAAAGACCAGAAGATACACTTGGACCGTCTTGGAATTGGTGGAGTTTCTCATTATGTCTCTAAGTATTCATTTTTACAAAAACATATATTACAATTTTAAAATGAATATTGAATCTACAAGTTGGGGACAAGTGTGTACCCATTAGCATAGCATTTCAATACAGAGAATGATGAGATGAAAAGGGCTGCATTCCAACAGTGTCACCACTAATTTCATCATCTTATCCAATCACAAACATGGAGGCTGGATGTACACTGGCAGCCCAAAAAAAAGGTTATTTTACTTGTAGGAGATCTGATCTGTCAAAGCATGGCTAAGAAGATTGTCCCCTGTTTATCCCGCAATGAAAAAGACAAATATGTGCCACAAAATTGAACTATGTTTAGCCAATCACTGTGGCTCCAGATCAGTGGATGGTCACAAGGTTTTTCTTAAGCGCCCATTCAAGATCAGTGAGACAGATTTCTGGGAAGACATTGCTTTACACTGTAAGGATGCAGCCCACAAAATGACAATGTTGACAGAGATGTTATCTTGTGTCGATTGACTCACAATTCGGGCCCACTGCACAGAGTTATAAGGGCCGGAGCCGCCCGGCGATCTACTAATGCTTCACTCATGCCTCGGAGAACCAACTGCAAACCCACCACACAGCAGGATGAGAGAGAGGGAGAGGCAGGGAGGGAGGAGACAGAGACAGGAGGAGGGAGGGAAAGATAGAGGGTGAAGAAAGAGGTAAAGATAGAAGACAGAAGGGATGATATGAGAGAGAGAGAGAGAGAGAGAGAGAGAGAGAGAGAGAGAGAGGATAAAACTGAGAAACTAGCTGACGGGTCGGTAAGGAGGAGAGGCCCTGCTTAAACGGAGTAGGGTGGGGAGGAAGAGGAGGAGGGGACGGGTTACAGATGAGCATGCTGGGACTGTGCTGTTGCCGCATGCGGGCAATGTGCACGCACAAATCTGGACTGGTTAGTGTTGCAGACTGATGAGGTGACGAGAGCTGGCGTGGGTTAGTGTTGCAGATTGATGATGCCAACATGCAGAGTGTTAATGTTAACAGTGGTTATGCTGATGAACCACCCCATGGCCAAGCCTAAACCTAAACAGGAGCAACTCCACACAACCACTGAAAACTGTGCCATTCCAAAGGAGAATTTAAAGGAGAACATGAAGAATCTCAAATTGTAAAATTAAATCAAATTAAATAAATGGTTTATCAATGAAGATACTGTCTTGAGAAATTATTTTGTGCAGATTTGCTCCTGGCAGGTACAGACTTGTTTCAGCGTGATAGTTCTCTGGCGGCAAAGAGAAGGGGGGAGAGAGACGCGGCGCGGTTTATTGTTGTTGTTGTTGTTCCACTTACATTTCAGGGTCGGAGGACAGTGTGATGAGAGCCGGCACCACTCTCTGAGCTACCAGCGTCTCATTCACCCCCTTCACCAGTAGCTGATCGGATTGGACAGAGCCAGCCGTGATGTCACAGAGGTGGGCGGGGCATTGGGACAAGAGCGAGCAACACCGCCAATAGATAGAGAGAAAAGAATAGAAAAAAAAAAGCAAAACAGAAAAGGGGAGGGAAAAAGAAAAACAAACACAAAAAGATAGGAAGAAAGTGATATACAATGACAAGAACCATAGCTGCAAGGCACGGAACGGTACTGCACGTATCAAGCAAGTGTGTGTACACACACACACACACACACACACAATCACACACACACACAAACACACACACATGCACACGCAGGTATGCAGAAGAAATGGCAAAGCCAACATAGCTAAACTGCACAAATACTTTTACAGTATGGTGAGCATAAAGCTGTGGGCTCTTTCCACAGACTCCAGGTCAGATTGTTATTTCATTCATTTAAATTGATAAAATAGTTGACAGTAAACTAATCTGATCTGGGATCTGTGATAGAGGACCACATTTCAACCCACAGTTTTGACAATGGTGGACCACTAATCACTATGGAATGGTGACAGCGGGGTGTGTTGGGAAAGGGCAAGTACTTCACATGAATGCAGCCAACCACTCCTCCTCCCCCAAGTTTAGATCAACATGGGCCCAGTTCTACTGCTATACCTAGGTCCTCATCCCAACATTTGACCTTTAAGTGTGCATAGATCTCAAAAGACGGTAAGATATGATTTGTTATGGTTGTTTCTAATGGCTTAGGCCTGGACTTTTGCCTTGGGAACCTGCCTTAAAAATGGATACAATCAGTGGAATAAAATCACAAGGAAGAAAACAGGGAAACAGTCATCTCCCTTTAAAAATAATAGTAGTATTATATTTCCACAAGGCCTGAAATACTGAAAAAGTTAAAAACATATATTCATGAGAAAACACTTCTGATTAAATTGTACTTTCCAACAACACTGAAAAGGAACAGGCCTTGAACTCTTGTCACTATACTTTCAGGTTGCTGACTGCAGCCTTTCTCTGACATGCAGCAGATATTTATGTAGTCAGTTCTGAGAACAGTGCACAGTGAAAGGTCTGATGTTAACGCTAAGAGGCCATACAGTTGGAACCAAGCTACAGTTGTCTTTACTCACACTCAAAAAGACAGAGTAGCTAAATATTAAATGCATGTTAAACAGCAGCAATAGCAAGCAGAGCTAGCACATGTACAGCAAATAGGTAAACATGAAAATAGTATCTATAATGTAAGACTGCACAATTGTGCATAACTGCACAAGACAATATTAGCTCAATAATAGAGTACGTATCATTTCATTTAGAGTGTATTGTCTATTATAAAATAAAGATGCTTTACCAGGACACAATAACACAATCAAGAATCACAATCTGGATTATCATTTTATCCTTAATTTTGCAGCCATATTATATTGTACTAGTATTCACTTTGTAGCAGAGTAACAGTCATTTATTATGTCTTGCTAAAAATGTAAAACAGAAAAAATGTATCAACAATGACACAGTATTTATGTAAATGAGATCTGATCAAAACTCTAAACATCTGTGATTAGTTCAATACACTATCTGTGAGTGTGTGTGTGTGTGTTTTGTACCTCAAACATCCGTGCTGCAGTACACCGGACCAGTGCAGAGGTATGGACTACGCCGTACCACAGAACAGTCAGCAGCAATTCATGGTACACTGGATTGGCGCTGAAAAGAGAGCATAACATGAATACTCCGCTGTCAACCAACAACTGACTTTCAAACTGTGAGATCATTTTCTGACACATGTAACAACAGCACTGCAAATCAACAACTGTACAGAAGAAAGTGTGGGTCAATGCAAGTCATATCTTTAAAAGTGGTAGTATTTTGTGTTGCATCTAGACATATGTGTGTGTGTATGTGTGCACTTGTGTACCTATCCAACTGTGGACCTCAGTGTCGTTACACATTCACCAACAGTGAGTTGATTAAAACCCAAATACATGTAATAAAATATATATATATTTTCTGATAGTGAAGTTCTCAATAAGTGTATGATAGAATGTCTCTGTGACTATTCTTGTCCCATTTCTGTCTGTGTCCACAGAGAGTTCTATTGCAGGCTATGGAGGTTCCCTCTTTGATAGGTAGACATCAGCCAGGGTTGCAAGACCCCTCTTGGCGATTTTTAAAAGAAAATTAAAAAAGCATTTTTGCACTTATATCATGAAAAAAGACCTCATTTTTGTTTTTTCAAAATGACAGAAACAGTGGTCCAGTGTAGAATGATAGTCCACTGTTGGTAATGTAGGAATGTATGTGTGTTTGTCTCACCCCAGCTCTACAAACGAGGCCTTCAGGCTGTCGAGAGGTGCATGAGACAGAGACAGGGTTGTCATAACATCCTCCAAGAAACCCACCAACAACTTGCGATCCTCCTCCTGTACAGAAATCATAGAATGTTTGTCAGTTACGTCGTGTAGGCAACAAATACATTAACGTCTACGTTTTAATATGTACAATTGTGTGCAAATGTCTACTGTTAGAGTAATTTAGGACAGCAGACATCTTTTGTCACTTTCAGCATGAGTTGAAATGGGCTGCTGCTGTGAACGTGTTTTGTTGAGATGTTGTGCTGAAAAGTAAATCAAAAGTGTTTTGCTGCATCGTTTTGTGAACCTAAAATCAAAACAAAAACATGTGGCAGCTTGATGCGTTTTGCAGTGGATTTTCATTCGTGACAAAGAACAATAACCCAAAGCGTAACGTGGTTCACACTCCACATACTTTAAGATACACGAGCGAAAAGGAGCCAAAAATACTCAACAAGTCAACTAACTATACAGAGAAAATCATTGACTTATTGACATACTGTAGACTGATTTATCTTGCACTAAAAAGCATCACAAGGTATGCCTCTTATGATAAATTAGCTTCAGGTAGTCTCTTCAGCTCACTCAGCTACTATTTGGCTGTAGTCTGCTATTCATTTACCTGGTTATAACAAGTCAGCACTCCAGTGGCATAGATGGGGACTGTGGCTTTGGTGAGAATATCGTTTCCTGCTGAAGCATCTGACAGGGGAATGAAACCAGAATGAAAAAGTTAAAAACAAAACAAAAAAAAAACATCAACAATCTAATTGCTGCTATTAAAATTTCAAAAACTGTTTTTTTCTGCAACAAGCCACAACCTTTCTTTCTTGTGGCTGCATTGCACTTTAGTTTACTGATGCTTAGTGTAGAAATGTTCATCTCTGCCTTTTCTGAGAGACACTATTATTCTGCTATAAAACACTAATATAGCTGTGCTGGACATATCATGTCAATTACCATAATCAGTTTTAGCCTAATTAATCAAGGACATTAAAAATACACCAATGTACAATTGAACATGACAGGACATGATGAGATGAGGTACAGTCTATTATATTGTGCTAGGCATGACTGTGTCTGTAACAATATGTCTACAGCATACATTATATCGTTGTGGTCTCACAAAAATCTACTGAAAAGGACAATTGCAATGTAAGGTCACAATGACCTAAACACAGAGTGGGTGTCAATGCAAAACACATTTCATAAATGGCCACAATAACAAAGCTAAATCACTTGGCAGCCAGCTGAGGCCAAGCACTTCTTAGAACTACAGAAACATGTCCGGAATTAAAAAAAAACAAAAAAGAGGGGAACACCCATAACTAACTCCAAATAGCTTGTTTACATCAACAGTGTCTGCGTCTGAACTCCACCTACCAACCTTCTCTTGAGAGAGTTGAGAAAATCTTACAACAAATATACATCTGTGTGTATGTGTAGGTTTAATCTGCACTCACCAACATTCTCTTCAGATAGTCGGAGGATCTCCTGGAACTGTGGTTTAACCTGAAAAGGTCATGAGGATAAATAAAATGTCATTACTACATTTATAAATATCATTAACATTTACAGTGAAGTACTATTTTAAGCACAGTACTCAATACCTCGAATGGATTTTTGATGAATATCTTTGAAAGGTCAGAGAAAGGCACAGTGGTTACAAGCACTGCTCTTGGACTCACAGTGAACCTGTGATAAATACACAGTCCACTGTCTGCTCTTGAATGCTACTGTTAAGAATAAAGTCACTACAGCTGTGTTTGAAATCAGACCCTCATTTGCACATTCATTATTCCCTACATGGTAAACACTTATAAGGTTACTCTATAGTGAGTAGTAAACAAATATTTCAGACACCTACACAGACAAATAATCTGCATTTTGCATCATCACTGACAGGTGTAGTGTTGCAAAGGTGTACTGTACACATCAGTCATCTCACGAGCAAAAGTAAAGCATTGCTTTGCGAGATTTCTGGCAAAAAGTAGTGTGCACACATTTTCAAGGCACAAAATAATGCATACATTTTACAATTACAATTAAGACACTTGAAATGGCTTAAAATAAATATACAGTGCACTAGCAGATGGATTAAGGAATTCAGTAATACAAAAAAATCTAAATTTGTGTGCACATTTTGGATTTTTAAGTAGAGAGGCTGCGTTGAGATGAGCTGAACTGAAAGAGACTACTCCAACTTTTAAAACACCTGTTAAAAGTGATGTGGTGGCACCGTTTTTGTACTCTCAGGAGAATGTTCAGTTTTGTCCCGTGGTTTTACCTTAGTGTTGGTAAAAATCTTGCCGAAGGTGCGACAGAACCTCCAGAAGAAGCGAGAGAACTCGTGTACGCAGGTCGACGATGTAACATTGATACGACCCACAATATCTATGAGCTGAGGAAGGCTGGAGACAGAGCAGACAGACGGAAGTTAGTGCATGTGTCATTGTTTGTGTATGCTTTTGTGATACCGTGTACAAAGCTGTCTGTATACATATATATCTGCACGTGTGTGTGTGTGTGTTTGTGTTGTGTGCATGTATTTCTCACAGTTGGTTGACCACCCATAGCAGGCTGTCCCAGCTGGTGGTCCCTTCATGCTCTAGCTGGTGGTCGTAGAGTAGCAGCAGGGCACTCAGCATCTCCCTGCTGCCGATGATGGTTGACACGTCCTGGAGGGGAGAAGCTGGCCTGGGGAACCGGGTCACTGCAGGACCAAAGAACAAAATGGAAACTCAGGAAATGTACTGCTTTTGGATTTACTATTTCTACTTGTGACTTCTGTGTGTCTGTGTGTGTGCGTGTGTGAAGTTGGCCTACCCTCTATTGGAGGTATGTCTCCGTGGAGTTTGGCTCTGCTGGTGAAGGGTGCATTCTGCAGCACCACAGCAAACAGAGGAGGGATGAGAGACTGCAGGGCAGACAGGAACACGTGCAGCTTGTGTTCATCCAGACCGTGTTCCCCTTGCTATAGAAAAAGGCATGGAGGGTAAGAACGGGCAAAAGTGAGGAAGTGCAATTCATTGTTTGTTCTGCAGCTTGGAAAGTAAGTGTCTGCACATGTACATGTATTTTATGTACCATCAACACAACTTTAAGTCTTTTGTAGATTTTATCGCCTTGATGCCTGAATTGAAACCCTTATAAATCTGAAAGCTTGCCCTTTTGTTTGTAGGCAGTAATGAGTAGGATCAAGGAGGACAAGAGGCTATTCATATGGTGTGTCCGTCTAGAGTTCTTTATAGGGTAGTCTACTACTATACACATATTCAAAATGCATATACCTGCAGTATTAGATAGATCTAAACTAACAATGATTTCCTCTGATATCTTCACACACGTGTACTGAATATTCTCTTCCTCTAATCTACTGCACATTACATGTGTTGAACATACTGTGTTGTATATTTCATTTTGATGTCTATGGCTCAACAAACTCTAGTTTTACTATCAGGAAGGTGTGGGATAGGTTCTCAGGTTTTAGGCCCAGAGATGAAGTTACATGCACACAGGTACTTACCATAAGTAGTTTCTCTATACGTGCCAACAGAGAAGGGATGAGTGCAGTGTGCAGGGTGCCCAGCTCCGTGGTCCAGGCAGCAAAGGCAGGAATGAAGACCTGGTGGACTGCACTGACCACCCGCTCTGATGGGTCCCCAAGTGACAGCAGCATCAGCTCAAAACCCTGAGCGAAAAATAGGGAATACAAAGCTCAGTCGCTGAAAACAGTTACGAGAAAGTAGCACACTTCTGACACACTTTGCTCTCACAACACACACCTGAGAGTACTTGTCAGGGTCATCTATGTAACCCATGATAATACTCAGACTCTTGACCACAGCCTCTCTGACCATGTCAGCCTTATCCTCAGCGAGCATCTGCTGCAACATGGACAACACCAAGGAGCTCCGGATCTCCTTCTGCAGAGACCGAAAGCAAGACATATTTTATTCATCTACATTCATGTAAAATCCCCTTTTTAACTCTGCATGCACATTATGTTCTTACAGGCAGGTATGGTGCTAAGGCTCCACAGGACTCTGCCACCAACAATCTCCTCTCTGGATATTTGTGGTTAATCTGCAGAAGAAGAGAACACGATTTATAGGAAAAAGTGTTGAAAGAAATAAAGGAACAGAGGTTGAAAGGAGGAGAGAAGTAGACTGGAGGGCAGCCACCATGGAATGGAAACAACTCGAGTATCATCAACATGCTGACCCTGTGGAAACCACTATTGGTCTTTCTAGGCAGATTCTCAGCCTCCAAACTGCTGACAGCTGTTGTTGCCATAAATGACACAGGTGGCAATGAAAACAACACTGTTATCACATTTAAGCCAGGGACACCATTGAGGTAATGATAGTGAATTTCTGAATCAGAACTTGCAATTACAACAACACTGAATGGTATGCTCACTAAATACAAGACACAACTGAGATTGTTTTCTAATGTATCATACAATTAAATATTTTTTGCATTAGAGCTTTGAGCGTTTCCTGCAGAACATGAGTATTTTTCTTTTGTATTGTCAAATCTACATCTGTAATTGCAACAAAAGTAGCCATGCTTAATATTAATGCTCTAGTCAGAGAAACATGCCCCATAAATTGGAAATGAAGTGTCACAAAAACACAAACAAATGTCAACTCAGGTTGGAATGTACTGGTTTTCATTTTGGAGCAGGTGTAGGCAAAGCCCTCTTTGTAATACCATTGCAGGAAATCAGCAACAGCATATTCAATAACAAAGGCCACCTGCAGTGTATGTACTGTACCTGTTCCCAGCACTGAGGAAGTAGTTCAGCCTCGACACGCGTGGGACCCACGTGCCTCGCAAACGCAACACACCCCGTCAAGATCATTTGCCTTTGAAAACACACACACACACACACACACAGAAACACATGAGAACACACCGCTTGATAAACTTGTGGTTTGTGTCCCTATCTTGGAGCTAGACAATGGTATCTCGGTGAGGTCGATCAACTAGCATAATAAACTATATGCATCTTGTTCTGTCTACACACACAAACATACACACCTCTGCTCATCATCTGGTCTCTTGATTAGGTTAAAGAGGATGTGGAGGAGCTGGTCTCTTTCTTTAGGCTCTGGGTGAAGGCAGGCGGTACACAAGATGAGAGGGATCAACTCCTGAAGGAGAAGCAATGAGAGAGAAACAGAGAGAGAGAAATGGCATCAGTTTAGATGACTTTGCAAAAGGAGAGCGAGGTTGTAACACACAGGGAAAGGATGGTCGGTAGCAGTCAAGCAGGCCTGGAGGTCTATAGAGGACAGGGAATAGGAAAGGGGGAGAAGGAGTTCGTTAAAAAGAGGAGAGAAAATGGGAAAGTCACAGGGAGAAAGAAACACAGGGGGTCACCTTTGGAACCAACAGGAGCCCGATAACACCGGTGAAAACATGCTTACCTTCAATATCTTGTTGGTGTTATACCTTGACTCATTTGGCTTTGGAGTCACGCACACACAATTAGAGCCACGTAGTGTGGAAACTTAAATAGTGCATGCACATACCCAGACACAGCTGCATACAGACAGACACACACACACATACCTATTGCTCTAGTTTCCTCACTACAACACAGAGTTCAGACAGAGTTTATGGACCTTCCAGTCAGAGGGGAGAGAGCTCAGCTGCCCTTGATACAGGGCCTCCATGGCCAAATTGTGGTCGGCCCTAAATTCCCGCCACACACACCCAAATTAGAGAGTGCATACAGAGTTAAAAATATGTTTTTTTTTCAAACAAACTCTGTTTTTTTTCCAGGAAGATATCATATTTTCCTGCCAAGTGCTGGAAGAACGAGCAAAACCCCAAAGCTGGATGGACAGATGGACCTGACAGAGACACTTGGGTAAAGATAGGCTGTGATGAGTCACCCGCTCAACGCTGGACCAACCCTCTGAAGTCAGTGCCATGTTGGCGATCTTTTAAAAAGTAAAAATATGGCATTTAAGTATCAGAGGGTCATTTTAAGTGGTTACATGACGAGTTCAATATGGGTGAAATCAGTTCAAGCATCAAAAACCTGCAAATTAACTGAATTCAGCCAAATTTAACTGTCACATTCAATAATCTTCTGCCCTTGGCCTCTGAAATACCATACATTTTCACAAGAAGACATTTGTGGAGACTTAACAGCACTGGCCTGATAAAACAAATAAAGGAATTCATAAACAGCACACATCTGAACAGCCAGAACCCACGCTGACCCTGTTCTATTTCTGTGTGAACGGCCATGTTTCTGATGTGAAGAGTCCTTCAGGAGGTTAAACATCTGACCAGTCCTGGATAAACATTGTGGGCAGGTAGAGTGGACAGCACGACGCCAGGACCCAGAGGCCAGGGGGCCTGATACTTTACTTCAAAGAGCAGAGCTACTGCAGATTCCAGTCCCAGGGCCGCTATGTGCAAGAGCCTGCATCCAAATGATGCACTTTTTGTTGATTTTGGTGCCCCACTTTCACATTCCACCTTAACAACTCTTATCAAATCTTTAATTTAGAATTTAATTTCTTATTAACAGTTTGCTGTCTGTTCTGAGTGCATAAGTGCTAGTATTAACATCAAAAGAAAATAAGAACACAGGAGATTCACAGTAATGAATATCTCTTTTGTAGTAAATGTCCATACAATGCACTATTCTTTACAATGTTCTAGGTTATCTGTGACTTGCTGCAGGGGCTTCTCTCCTCCAGTTGCCTATTCTTTTCAATCATTTTCCCATTTGTTTTTAATCCACACTGACTTTCTACTGCATTGTTAGAGAAACCAGCTTGAGTACAAACATATAGCAGGTCTGTCATTTGAGCTGTACCTTAACTCCTAATCTTTTGTCTTGTAACAGCCCTGATAAAACTGTCAATGTTCTTTGTCTTGCCAGTAGTTTGTTATGGATCACAGTTAATCTGGCCAGTAGAACAAGGAAGTCAATCATTATCGCATATATTTACTCTCTTTATAGTGATACCGCTTCTTGGAAAGCCTATACACACCCTTTACTGTGTAATAAATAGAATTAAGAAAATAGTGCTGTAGCAAATGGCCACAAATCAAGCTTTTCACCAAAAGAAAAGAGAAATACAAGTAATCCAGAGCTATACAGAGAACATTAAGCTACAGTACGGTGCAGTATATTGAAGGAAAAACATAATGTTTAATCATTTACAGTGTCTGATAATACAGCCAGGTGGCAGGCAGAGTTTCAATGCATCATTCCACCGTTTCAAGTCAAACACTTTTTGTTCTTAAGTGGGTGTCACATTCAAACAACAACAAGGTGTGTCTCCAGGCTTGTGGGGGTTAGAGCGCTTCACGTTGCAAGATGGAGGTGTGAGCAGCTGTGTGTGTGTGTGTACGCAGTGTCATGGTTGGTGAATCTAACGGACATAGTACAAAGTCCACACTACTCAAGAAGGACCCCAAGGCCTCAATGTTCTGCCGTGTTTTAAGTTTTTGTCACCCTCTCCCCTCAGTTTGTTTTTCTTGATTTTGTGAAGAGATTAAGTTCTCCATAACAGTGGTGGCAGATTAAACAACATAACCATGATGATATGCAAAGCAGCCCAACTGAGAACTACTCCAACCAGACTTACCTCTTTCCAACTCTCCATTTTGGGTCTTATCAAGTTTCAACACTTTGTGTGCAAAATTCAAGCACATAGTATTTGTATACAAAAGACACACACAAACACAAATTGCATGCAAGCAGCTATGTGTAGACAGAACACCTGTGCGCAGGTGTCTGCATTATAGCTTGCAAGGAGCAACAGCTTGTTAATGCCTAATCTATAAAAAAAAAAAAAAATCTCATCCCCTTGTCTCCTCAGAAGAAATTAACATTCAACTTGTGAAAACAAAAGCAACAACAGTTCTAGGAGGAAAGCTGGTTTACATTTTGTAACCTAGAATCACTGCACACTGCATATCAAGCACTTAAAAAACACTTTTCTTTTGTTTTATTTAGCTATAGGAATATAGCATACGGCTATATTAAAATCACTCCAGAATCTTAAAAGCCACTTAGGAACTTAAAGTGCTTAGAGTTGCAGCAAATAAAACAAACAGGGAACCAATCAGAAAAGGATAAAAGAGTAAAGATACACATACAGTACATGGCCCATCTAAGGCTAAAACTGCATACCTTAGGCCATCATTGCATGTTAGTTCATATTTTGGTTATAAATACATTTTCATATTTCCTATGCAAAATAGCATAACTGCAGTCATTAGCACTTTACAGATATGTCAGAGCTATTGCTAATTAAAAACATGAATAATTCTGGCAAGTCAGACCCTATGTGACAGCAGTTGTAGCCAACAGGAGCAGGGCATTAGTTACATATTTTTGGTCTACAAGTCATGTGAGAACCATGCAGATGAGTGCGTGAAAGACTCACCTGGCAAAGATGTGCAACCATTCTCTAGAAGAGAGGCATGCATGAGAGTGAGAGAATGAGTGAGACGAAAAGAAAAAGAATAACAATAAAACCAGTGAAGGCAAAAAGGACAGCAAACGTGAGCGGGGGACAAAAACAGCACAGGAGAAATGATGACAACACTGGTGAAAACAAACAGCATCATAACAGAAGGTGAAATTTCCAATCAATAGATAGACACAAGTCAGCTGGGTATCAGCAGGTTAAAAAATGTCTGTGTTTAGCACTGCAAATCTCGAAATGAGCTCTTTATTCATACAGTTTGCTGGCAGGAGACACAGTCAAATCTGCAAAGGACAACACGGATAGAGGTGCTAAGTGCAGCTTTAGTACATTAGATTCAAGACATTAGTATGATTATCATAAACAAACCAGCAATCAGACCAATTAGAGCTCTGCCAAGAAGACTGGCAGCCTCTTCACAGTGTGTAACACTACGTTGCATGTTAGCTGAATTGCGGGAATGCCTTGTGGCATACAACAAGTTGTTTCAAAGCAAACAGAACCAAACCTTTCTCACAATAGCAGATGGTGAAATGGGTGATTAAACAGCAGGAAAATCACTTTCAACATGTTTATACAGCAAAGCTATAAAGAAAACTTCTGACTAGAGATGCAACATTCACTTTTTCTATTACGAGGTTTATGGAGAATGTGGCATCTGGCATTGAAATGACAACATAAATTGCATAAGATCTGTTATCTTGACATTAATTTGCAAAGGTATCACAATTAAACACACTGCCTGACAAACAGTTATGCTACACATCGCACCTTTAACCAAGACACTTAAAAAAGGCTGTTCGGAATTGGTTCACTGCCCATCTACGAAGACATAGTTTGGATGGGAATTTGCAAGCTGAAGATGACTGTGTTCCCTGCAACTCTCCCCAAACTTTCACCCTGCTTAGCCTTGCTGCTGTGTGTGTATCTATTGGACACTAAGAGAAGACGCCTGTGATGATGAGGACATTAATTAGGGGGATTCAGGGAGGAGAAGAAGATGAGCAGGAAGAGCAGCAGCGGTGGGGTTACCTCTCGTTTAGCCAGAAGGACGTTAGGGACGATGTGAGGGAGACAGCGGCCCAGCATTAACATCACACTCTCCTCGCTGTCTGCTATGCGAGACACCTGGGAACGAGAGACATTATATTAATTGTGTATGCTGCCGTAAATGTACTGTTGGTGAGTCTATGTGAAAGAGTATGTGTGCTGACCTCTGCTCCCAGACGGCTGTCAGAGCACATTTTGCAGAAGGACAGCAGGGCTTGCTGGAAGGCCGGGGATAACTTCCTGCGACACCACAAACAACAAGAGACCACAAACAGTCACTACAGTCTGTACCGCTTAATCTGTACTCCACAGGAACTCTGGAGATTGCCTTGACCACTGAATGACTGAGGATTGGACTGGGCCACCCTGCCAGAGAGCTTAGTGATGCCACTCTCCCATGTCACTGCTGTGCATTAATATTTTAAAAAAAATCTATAGACAGATGGAGTAGCTGCAAGACATTACAGCAGCACTGGCACCTGTTCAATTGCAGATGTTGACTAACTGTATTTTGCCCATTTTTGGAACTGTACATGAATAGAAGGGAAATATATAAGGGTATATGGGAAACGCAGTATCCCACTGATTGGATGATTCACAAGTTGTCGGTGCACTAACCACACTACAGCATGGGGGTGGGGGTTACATATTCACTCAGCCACTGAGTGAAAAGTACTTTTGTATTGTCCATTGTGGCTACATAGACTGATAACTACCTCCATCTAGTGGTTATATTTAGTAACTACACTGAGACTGGGAGTGGCTGTAACAGGTCAGTACTAAGTATATTGAATGTAATTTTCTGTATTCTAGATCCAAGTACCTTAAAGGAAAATCTGTAAGGTTTGAGTTAGGGACTCTAACCTTTTTTTTTTGGGTCTATTAAATCTTTCTATGCAGGAAGTATATACAGAATGTTCAGGATAGTTTGACAGCATACGTGCTTTTGAAAGTTTATATTTTTTCATTTACATTTATAAGTTGTCCATATGTCTGAATTTCCACTCACCTGTTAGGTCGATCAAACTGGACAGGAGGCCGACTCTTAAGCTTGTTGTGCGACTGTGGGTGGGGCTGTGCTGTGTTCTGAGTCGAGGGGGGGTTTGGGTCAGTTTCAGGCTCTGAAACCCCCCGGATGTCCAGATACTGGCCGTTATCAGTAGGAGGCTGAGGGTAAGACTAGATTTAGTTAGGATTAATGGGTAAAATGTCTGAGCTTCTGTCAAACTACCTCTAGAAACGTGCAAATACACGAGAATAATTTAAATATTTCACTTTCTATCACTTGTTTTATTGCATGACACTGGTACTATTAAAACTGTATACATATCAATCGCATAAATGAACATAAATCTGGGCATTACATATCCAAACTGACCACATACCACAGAGAGAGGATCAGTGGAGGAAGCGTTGGTGGTGGAGGAGGGGTTGGGTGTATTCTGGGAGCCCAGGTCCAGAGTGGACGGAGGTGGGGAAGAGACAGTCCTCTTCAGTGTTTGAATCTCACTGTGAGGTAGGGGAAAGGAGACAGGAAAGGACACTGTCAGAAAACACTACATAATTCTTATTAGTGAAGAAGTGAGTTAATAAGACAAAAGCAGTGGTGGAACAGTTCTGTAAAATGGCATTTTTGGATTGTATCAAGTCAAGTCAATTTTTATATTTCCCAAGATCACAAATTTGCAATCTGTACAGCATATGACACCCTCCATAGACCCTCTATTCGGATGAGGAAAAACTCCCCCCCAAAAAAACCTTTTACAGGGAAAAAATGGAAGAAACCTGAAAGAAAAAAGCAACAGGGGACAGATCCCTATCCCATGACGGACAGACTGTGGTAAAGCAAATTTGTCTGAATCTTAATGGTGGCAATTAAAGATTCCACATGGAAGGAAAACTAGTTCCACTAATGTATCAGAACAGGATTTCCTCTGTAATTTCATGCAGCATTGGTGCTTGGCAGAGATTTCCATACTGGTTCTACGTAATGGCCTGTTTTGGTCAGAATGATGGTAATAATGTGGATAGAAGTGCTGAAAACATTTTTCATGGATGCTTCTCATTTTCCCCTAGCGGTAGTGGTACATGTTCTTGCTGTAATGCCATCTAACTGCTATGAATAGAGGAAACTGTCAGCAACATAGCATACCAAAAAGTGGTCATATAAAATATATAGCACAACTGTAGACAGTGTCTCAGCCAGTCTTACATACTGACTGATTCACTCCAACAGCATCCAACATGCACTCAGGCACACACCTCTGCAGCTTCTTGATCTGCTCAGCTAGGCTCTGCTTCTCACTGTTGAGGAGGCTTATCTGGTACTCCAACTCTTGCACGACTTCTGTCTGTTGCTATAGTAGGACAAAAAGATTATACAGGACACTTTATTACCTCAGCTCAAGAGTAGGTGCTCCGGTAGGTCAGAACTAGTCATGAGTTGGTGATATCTCAGACTTTAATGAAGCAGACACTTTGCCACAGCTCTAAAACAATGTGAATGTAGAGGTGTTTTAAGTTTTTCATCATCATCATTGTAGATCTGTAGACCGCCTCCACTACTCTGCTGTGATGAGTCAAAGCAATTGACCTACCGGGGAAACCAGCGCTGCCTCTCAAAGAGTGTGTAAATGCACTGTTTTCAGCTAGTTTATGTCCAGTATACAGCTTTAAATCATGGTAATAAATAACGTTAGAGAGTTAAGGCCTTTACACACCTCAATATATTTTTTCAAACTGTTGTTTTTGTCACGAGTACTTTCACACAGAACATGAATATTACGCGGCAAAAAAAATGTTTTTTGGAACGAGATTTTTCTGAGCTTTCGCATGGCAAATAAAGGCATCAACCAATCATGTGCAGAACTCTGAACCTGTTGATTGTTTGTGTTTCTCTTCACCCTGTATTATATGATAAAGGACACAAAAAAGATAGACAATGAACTCAAGGAAAATGTGTGGAGCAGCATCGCCAGATGCAGCATAGTGAGGAGCTTATGTAGTTTACCTTTGGATGTAGTAGAATTGGTAGCAAGGCAACAGTGTCATAGCAGGTTTGGTTTGTCATTTCAAATATGGGAGGCACTTTGTGTAGCTTTTTTACCTGCAGGGCACTGCACATAGACTACCCAGAGTAACATAAGACACTGGATCATACATATTGGAGCACACACAGGCTGTATTTGAGAGCTCCAGTGTGACAATTTTTTTTCTGAAGAATGAGCTGGTGCGAATCTATCTATAGCAAATTTGCATTGCTGCCGGTATTAATAGTTTTGATGCGAGTATTTTGCATTATCATGTCATTTATTCATCACGTCCCCACTGTGTAAAGGCCTTTAGAGCAAAAAGAGCTGTGTGTCTGTGATAATGGCATACCCATCTCTACTTGAATAGCAGACTCACTCATTAAGGTAAAGCCAGAGACCCAACAAGGATGAAAGGTACAACTCATGAAGAACTGTACATCAATGAATTACAACCATACATGTACATACACACCCACACACAAACCTGTTGTGAGAGGTCAGGCTTCTTTGGGGGATCTTGGGCGATACAGTTTCCTGGAAGATCGCCAAATTCCACCCCTACTGACACATCAACCGTGTCCCGAGGAGAAGGGAGGGGGGTACCACAGCTCCTGTAGAGCTGTAACAGGTCTGGAGGTTTGGGGATGTTGAGCCCGACATCATCCCACAACTCAAAGTCCTGGAAACAAGTAAAAAACTAAATAATTAAACAATACTAATTTGTGGCAGACGTGGGGTGTCCGCTGCATAGATAAAGCAGGACATGATGCAAGCTCAGAACAGGACAGCTGATCCGAGTTGCTGAATTTATTTATGGTCACATGACCCCACCACTGCTCTTAGACCAGTGCCCTAATGCTTACAAGTCCTATTCTCCTATTTTGCCTTAGGAATAAAAATACTTTGTATTAAGAAGCAAGAAGAAAGAAATAACTCCATTCAGACATTTATCATTCTATTAAAACATGCGACAACCAGAAAAATCTTTACCTGATCATCATTTTCATCAGAGAAGGTGATGGCTGAGAGTTTGTATTCACTTTTTAATAAATATTCATTCACAAGGAAGTTTAAGGCTCTTTTCTCCAGTGGGCGTATAGGCTCCTGAGGTAGAGAGGAAAGAGAAGCTGTGAAATGATTCACTCAAGGCCTAGAAGTGATACCATCACAGGGGTTTAAAGGAACGCATCTCAATTCATTTGAAAAGAGGAAAGAAAGACACAAATCTTTTCATTTTCAACACTTAAAGATTCCCCACCTGAACTTCAGGACTTGACTTGAAGTTTTTTCTCTCCTGAGAGGGCACTTCACTCTCTGAGAAATTGAAAAGATATTAGATGAGTTTGAAAGGATGCTGAGTGTTATTCATCTAGAGGAATTCTCTTGAACAAAAAAAAAAAAAAAAAGAGAGAAAGCTGCAACAATAGAGGGTTCAGGTGGAGAAGAAGTTAAAAGTACGCCACACCTGCTGCCTGAGTCAAGTTGGCGCGCAGAGCCTGAATGGTCTCCTTTGCTTTCCGTAGTTCAAACTCCAGCACTGGACAGGAAGTGACAACACACACACACAGGAAGTGCATCCAACCAAGGACAGGGAACAAACAAATAAAACAAAAATGGGCATGAAAAACAAAACAACCACACAAAAGATCGTAAGAGTCATAAAACAAAACAACAAAAAAAGGATGCATGCAAATCATGGGCCTAAGGAACGCATGCAGCAGAGGATCATGGTAAAGCCGGCTGGATGACAAGTCTGACAAGTGTGTGTAATGCATTGAGACACATCTCAATGGTAGGATTTCCTGCTCTTGTTTCACTCCCATTAATAGTACTGATTGTGACTGACTTAAAAAATGGGAATCCAAAGTTAGCTGAGGTGAGCAAATCTATTCAAGCTACTGAAATGTAGCCTTGATAACCTAGGAGCTGTCTGACAAAGGATTTTTTCCAACAAGTTTAATTACTAACAAGTAATTAAATCATCTGGTTTCAAGCCACTCGAAGGACAGCCACTGCTCAGGTTTTTACATCTTAATAGTCTAGGCCATCATACTATGAACCACACAATCTAAGCTATAAAACTCAAGAGTCAAAATGTCATTTAGAACATGGTAGATAACTGTTTTAGACTTGATTTTCAATAAAAAAAAAACAAAAAAAACATGATTCATAATAAACAAGCAAGCTGTTTCTGACGTCTTATACAATCAAAAGCAGCAGACATTGGATAAATTTGTTGATTTGTACATTGAAATTTGAAAGGTTAAACTACCACTGAATAAAGAAAAAGAACACACAAGATTCTTAGACACGTTAGATTAAAAAAACACACGCAAAAAGTAAGAAGCGATGGAGCAGGAAAACTATGTTGCATAGCTGTGCACTGAAAATCTGCCATCTGATCTGATCCTTTTGTCGTCCCCAAATCTGTGATCTAATGTCTAGGATTGTGGTTCAACAGGTATTGCAGTAGATTTCATACTTTTTTATTTAAGGCAGGTAAAAATCTTTATTAATCTTTAGTAATAATGACAATTTCATTGTCAATTTTCTGTTTCCACAACTTAAGAATACTTTATTTCTGCAAAAAGAAATGTAATCAACTCTGACTGCATCATCCCTAACCTTTCCAACAGATCGAGAGTGCACAGGATGCAAGCGCAACAAAATGGAAAACCAAGAACTGAATAACGGGGAGAAGATTAAAAAGAAAAAAAAAAAGAAAGAAAAAAGCTAGTCTGGATGGAGTGACTTGTCCAGTATTGTTCACTGGGGTTTGATCAACGTCAGGAGAAAGCCAGAAAACCCAGAGTCAGACAGCTGGGGGCAGGCATCTTGGCAAGAAGAACAGGTCGGTGGGGGGTGGGGGATGAGAGTGGGGGGTGGGTGAAGAGGGAAGAGAGGAGAGGGACGGTGCCAATTTGGTAGAGTGGACAGTGTGGGAATAATAGTCATTTTCAAAAGAGGCATTATTTGTAGTTGGGAGCATGGAACCAACATCTCTGCTGCATGGTTTTAACTGTGCCCTTGCTATGCATTAATGTACAGCATGTCTGCTTTTCATAAACTGATAAAAGCCCCAAACCATGAGCAAGCTCGTTCACGGTTTACATTATATGTATCCGCCTACTTCACTTAAGACTTCGACCTTTACACACTAGTAATCCTTTTTCTACTCTAAAAAATAGGCTACACTACACATTAAATTTACTGACATTTACAATTCATAGACATGCAAACAATCCTTTAAAAAAATAGGAACACACTCTAATTCTCATGCTTAGCAGTCATGTACAGTACGAAAAAACGATCTAATGTCAAAATAAGAAAAAACATAAAGCAGAAAATATGCCAGTTTGTGCACAATTCCGTAAATCCATACTGCGGTTATGGATTGGGGCTTTTCAGGACTCATTGGCTAACACTTACCGACCAAATGGGTGGATGACTACAGAAAGCTGGTAATGGATAATGTTAACCACTGTACAATAGCATAGTGTGCAGGGCTAAAAAGTAATGTTTTCATGTTGGCGGTTATAAAATAGAAAGATGAAAACAGGAGGCAGATTCAGTTAACATAATATGAATGGTCCCTGCATTGACCGCACTGTCCCTTCTGCATTAATGTTAAAGTAAAAGGCTTATTCATCTGTTTGTTTTCCTTTAGTCAGCAGCGTAAAAAATACTAATCACACAACACCTGAAAACAAGCTACTTGTAACTGAGCTGCTGCTTCTGCGTTCTGTGATGAGGCGCCATCAACGCCAGATTCAACTGTTAATGTATTTGGGTAAAACTAATCTAATCTAATGGTGTGTCACGACAGAGCCACAGGGGGAAGGGGGTGTGATCTCAAAAAAAGCTGAGACAGGTCCCGTACCAAAAATACCACAGGCTGACTCAACATTGTGACAGTTGATGGCAGGAGGCACGAACACCTCTGCTCTAGCAAGTTAAAGAAAGAAACATATCACATGTCGGAAGTGGAACATGTTGACAAAGACCCAAGACTTTAGAAATACATATTCTGTTAAATAAAACTTTACTTCTACGTAGTTAGAAACTTTAAGAAACAAAACAGTATGATAGTGTGAAAACACAATGACACTATTGTTTAGTGTGGATTCTGGCATCAAATAATATGCTCATTATTTTGTCATCTTACAACAGCAGTGCCACTGTGACAACATCAGAATAAATACATCTTTCAATTTTGTGGTGGCCTGGATTACACTGACATCTCTCTCATTCTGTAATTGTCTATTCTCCTGATTGTTGTCCATCTTTTATTTCCCTGAGGTAAGCCGGGTTTCTTGCTTTCAGCCCTGACAGTGCAGTTCATCTTACCTGCCACCCGCTCGTCTGACTCTCGGTTGCCGTCATCTGAGTAACGGGCAAAATCCAGAGAGTCCAAGGTGCTGATGCTGCCTGCTCGATCTGAACAGAGACAGAGACAGAGACAACAGTGAGACAAGTATCCAATCACATAACCACACAGATAAGACGAGTCCACTGTCAAGCGGCTCACAGAGCTTAAAAATGTGACAATGCACTGATCCTCGAGAAATGTTGCTTTATACGTGCTCCCCTCTGAAGGACCAGGGATCAGCTACACAACAGTAGCCTCACTGCGGTAGGGATTCAGTATTTTGCGTAAGGACTCTTAACCTCGCTGGAAGCATGCTGACACTGGACTTGAGTTAAAGGATGGTGACTAACCACTCGGCCACAAACAGATGGAAACTTTATTAAATTCATCTAAAAGCAGAGACCTTTAAAAACTATGTGGGAAGGTTATACTTTAGCCAAGAAACATATGAGTCACTGCAGATGGGGGGAAAAAAAATCAATCATAAAATGTTAACTTTGCTGAGACCTTAACTTAATGGAAACGGCCATCTCCAAACTTACACCTCCAACCAACAACCTTATAGGGAGCCAAAAGTATTGTTCACCCAAACAGATGAAGCTGATACATAAGCATACTTGTGCTCCTATTTCACCGAGCTAGGCTGGCCTAGTAGTTTAGCCAAAGGTGTTAGTTTTCCTCCACTGCAATACAAGTGCAAGTTTGGCCTATTTGTTCTCTGATATCAAGATACAGTAGAAGGTCAAGCCAAATGTAGTGTGTGGACCAGCTTTAAAACCACAGCTTCCTTATGTTACAGTAACCTGATGTGCTGAAGAGTTGCACTCTTTCCAATCAAAAAAATATAAAATAATATAATGTGATGTACTATATGACATGCATAATCTGAGGTATTACTTAGTTCATATAATATGATGTACTATTCGCTATATAATGCTTGTTTGCCTTACTAATTAATTATATTGTCAATGTTCCTTTCTTTTTTGAAAGTGTCCTCAGAGTAGATTATCACCTGGTGTTATTCAAATGGCCTAGACTTTTCAAAAAGGAAAAACAGAAATGTTGCTTTGGTAGTTAGAGCAAGGTAAAATGCCAAAGGAAAATCAGAGTGTGTGCCTGTGTGTGTGTGTTATGCTTGACACAAGAAATGTTTATTTAGCTAAATACTAGATGTTAAAATCCATACATTTGAATAGAAAAGCATATAAAGTAGGTGTTTATGGTTGGTTTGTTGATTTGTGTGTGTGTGTGTGTGTGTGTGTCACATGATCAAATGTATGACCATGCAGCTTCACAAAACACACACACTCTCAGTCCTGTGACTATACAGTGAGAGAGTGTGTGTGTGTGTGTGTGTGTGTGTGTGTGTCACGCTTACAACTGTCCTTACTTCCTGATAATGTGTGAGGATGTTTGCTGTAAATCGTTGCAATCTATTTGGTGAATCAGCGGATTATAGTGTGTTTGTATGCATGCGTGTGTATGAGAGAACCCCCCCCCCCCCCCCTGTAATTCTATAATGTGCACAGATGTCTTTT